>RJWM01012743.1:0-55609 GCA_004363535.1 Dasyprocta punctata
TTAAAGTATCTGTTTTAAACTGCATGGAACAAATGGACACAAGAGACCTAATCTGTTAATGCACTGGTGTGAATCTTATCCTGAGATCGTAATTTTTTCGGTAATTTCACTTTTTTTTTAACCAACTATTTAGTTTTTAAGACTATAAACTTAAGCTCACAGAAGAGCCATTAAATGTCCAATTTATTTGCCTTATAAATATTTACCTTGTGTTTGTTTTTGATTTGTTTTTCTCTCTTAAGATCATGACTTTTTTCTCTGTCTTTAAAAGCTAATTGGCTAACTCACTTCAAAGGCATCTTTTGACTTTATACTCCTAATCTGGGATTTATAATATTTACCATTATCGACATGAAAGGCACTATCTATATCAACTTTGTACCTATTCCATTTTTTCTCCTCAAGGTACTTTATGACCCAGGCGGCCATCTAGATCAGAAAGATACTGAAAGCTGTAAAACTCACACAAAGCTATGCTTTGTTATACCATGAATATGCAGAAGGGCTTTGGCTCTGAGTACGTACCGCTTCTATTGTGTGTGCCTCTATCACATGTTCCTCCATTTTCCCCACTTCACTACCCTGGGGTCGTCCTGGACTGGAGAATGGAAGAAAGCAGAGCAAAACCGGGACACCCATGGTTCAGCGGCCACGCACGGAGGTGAGATGACATGTTCCAATGGATGTGTCTGTCTAGTCTGAGGAACACTCTGCTCTTGCAGATTTTCTAGAAACCTACACCTGTGCTCTGTTCCGCAAGAGCATGGCCCTCGTAGGCACCGCGAGGCCAGCGAAGTTCAGCTGTGGAGCCAGGTCGCGCCTGGGCCTGGCCTCTGAAGCAGCGTAGTCACGTGGTCTGTTCGTCCCTCAACACAGCTGACGTCAGCCGCTGTTCCCGAATAGCTATGTCATCAGTATCCAGCCCTCTTTTTCAATTAACTTTTTATAAACATTCAAAAGATAATATATATTTTTTTCTGATAATGAACTTAGCTATACTCTATGCGGAGAATGCTCAAAGTATAAATTTAAAAAGTAATTATGCACTGTGATAGTGCCACGCAGAGACAACCACTGCCAATATTTTATGAGATCCCTCATAGATTTTATTTCAGTACTGTAGACATTTTTTTTTTGTTTTTTACAATTGAGGATGCTATTAAATGTGGTCTTAGGTATCCCACTTTTTTCTTTTAATATGTTGTGAACACGGGCCCGTCATTTAAATAGACATACGCACATAACGCTTTTCAGTGTTTCCACTTATAATTTTAAATTGCTGTTAGAGAACTGCTTAGGATCCCCATATAATATTTTTCTGCCATTTGTGCTAGTCCAAATCACTTGTGATACCACAAATGATGTATTCCAATGTCTTTTGTCTTCAGTTTAGCGATTCGCTATGCCTAAATGCATTTCATCCATATGTTACTTTTACATCAAAATTTTAAAAAACAGTAAAGCAGTGCTTATAGGAAAGACAAAAAGACATCTATTTATGTATTCACTATCCAAAAAGTAGTTACCTCTAGAAGAGAGAAGTTTTTGCTTGAGTTTATCCAGCAGGTCTATTTAGTATTGAACACTACAGAAAAATCAGGGGCATTTGGTTAAATGTAGATTTACAGCACACAATGGAAACTACGAGTTCATAGTAGCTTAAACACTTTATTGCATAACTGCTCAGGTAAGAGAAACCTGCAGATATGCAGTCCATTTTCGCTGTATGGAAGTTCAATCGAAGATCTAGGTACTGAGGTTTTCCTTTTCCCTCATGACTTCACTTTTCAAGGTTTCAAGTTCTTGCTGATAGTGCTCCTCATTCCACACCAGGGAAGGAGTTGGGAAGCAAAATAAATATGGCATGCTATAGCCACATTCAGAAACTGAAGGAGTCTTCTTGAAAGTTCCATACAGCACATTTGCTTAAATCTCAGTGGTCAGAGCTCAGCCCTGTGCTGGGAAACTGAGAATGTAGTCATTTGTCACAGGATACAATTAGACTTTTACTACTCATGGGAAAAGATGAACAGTACAGTATGGGTAGACAATTAGAAAATACAATGCTTTACATAACTACTCAAGGGTTGCCTGTAACTTCAGGGACAGTTTTAACTGACTCAAGACATTAGCAGGACCTTGGTTCTATTGTCAGAGATTCCATGGCTCCTTCCCTTTGTGTGTTACTTTTACTCCCAGACGATTCTCTCTACGATGACAGTGATGTTGTTGCATTTCACAAAATAATATCCTTATACCTCACTGTCCAGAGAAAAAGGAAGACATTTTTCCTCAGACATCTCACAGAAGAGCAAGAATATTTTCTCCCCTAGCAGAAGATCTTTGTGTATTATTGACCTGAACTGGACTATCTGCTATACCTGTATTAATCATTAGGACCACTTAGGTAAGATACACTGACTTAGGCAAGCAAGGTCACTCCTGCAACTAGCAATGGGTTTAGCTTCCCTAGAATACAGGTTGGCTGGATATGGGAGATATTATTACTGCACATAAAAATGGGTGTGATCACCTAGAGAAACCAGTGTTCATTACAGCTTTTGAGGAACTTAACTCCCTCCTTGCATGTAATATGCTGACGGGGCTATTTCTTTACTTTTTGTTAAGTAACTTCCCAATGTCGTATTATTTCCTTCTCTGGTTACCTCTGCAATTTTAAGTAGCACAGTTAAACCTTAATTTTATTGCTTATTCCATTACCAAAGGAAATGAAGAACTCTTGATTTCTAATTTGTATGATGATGTTCAATTTCCTTCATCCATTCATCATACCTTCCCACCTCTACTTCCCAATTATTTTGCCAATTGTACCATTATTATGATAAAGTTGAGATTGAGAATTATCCATTCTGTTCCATTACAATAGTTAAGTCTTTTCCAATATCCATTGGGTCATTCTGAAAGTTTAAAGTTAGAAAAACTACATTTAAATCATTATGGTATTATAAATACTGTTCCTTAAAGCCCCACATGATTGCAGGTGATCAAAAACACAAGCTGGTGCCACTCAAGTTCAGATGACTTCTATATCTCTAACTGCCACTAAGTACTTTATCATAACAAAGTCTGTAATTAAACCTCTCTCTCTGTCTCTGTTTCTCTCTCTCTCTCTCTCTCTCTCTCTCTCTCTCTCTCTCTTCTCTCTCCTCTCTCTCTCTCACTCTCTCATTTCTTCTTCCCCAAAAGACCTCACTTTCATGGTTAGACCGTGAGCTCTTAGATCAGCATCACGGACATCTTACATCCAAGAGGAGGATGTGGGGACTCAGAAAAGACTTCTGAGCTATAATGCACAGCATGGGCCTTGCTGGCAGGCTAATGATAAAGTAGGCATTCTGAATGCAATAAGACAGGGGACTGCACAGAGTGTGAAGAGGGAGCGCCTTGACATTTCAGTGTTAGTTGGAGGAGCTGACAAATGAGGCTGAGATTTCAAATGTTAACATCAGAGAATCAAGGAGATGTGTGAGAGCAGAGGTGAGGTGGAACCTCGCACCTGGAACAGAGGTGCTTGCTCAGCTCTTTGGCAGATGGCGCCCAGCCTGTGCTTTGGTACCTATAGTGCTAGACGGCTCCAAATGTTGAGAGAGTCTTTAACCAAGCTGAGCTCTGCTCCTCTTTAATATCCTGGCCTCTGTTCTACCTTGACATGCATCATAAGTTCAGCCTGATTGTATTGTTACCCACTGCATAAAAGCTCTCCAAATAGTCTGAGACAGTTAAATACCCAATACACTTAATGTGATCAACCAATTAATGCTGTTTTGCATTATTATTGTTAAAGCTTTATTTGATTGTCACTCACAACAAGAAAATCTGAATTTTAAGCTTGACTCTGCTCTACTTTATCTATGTTATCTCAATGCCAAGTTTCTTAATTGTTATGTTTACTGCTTATAGCTTTATAAAATCATAGTAACATCCTTCACAAAGTTGCTATAATCGTATGTGCTCCTGAAATGTTTGCTATTTAATAATAAAATAACAAGAATAATTTCCACTTATGCTTACCTTATTAACCTTCACAGTATGGGCCTATTACAGAAAACTAGTAAATATTTGTAGAATGCTCAATCCCCACCTATTTAGGTTGTTCTATTTCAAATGTACAGTGATAATTTGAGTCATCCACTAGCCATGCTATTATAAGTTCTCATAATTAATTGTATGATATCCCATAGGGATCTACATGTACCCACAATCCAAATGTGTCAGCCACTCTCTTTCTTAATCATCTTCATCATCCACAAAGTTACATGGAGATGGACTCCCACCACCACTCCCCATCGTGAGAACACCAGAATTCAGGCCAAAAAGACTGCTGGCCATGACCCACATCCTGCCTCTCCTGATCCAAAGACAAAGCCTCATTCTCACCTGTGAGCCCTGCTCTCATTAATTGAATCATTGACACTGAGCTTTGGCTTGTGTCCAGTATGCCTCTTGGATGTTCACTTCCTTTCCTTCTGTTCCACACAAGTCAGTCCAAGGGAAGCTCTGTGGCCAGATTCCATTCTCTGTGTGCCCACTCCTCTTCTTTTTCACTGTAGCCTTTTCCTCCAGGGCTTCATTTCCTTAACATAGAGACAAAAGCTGCCAGGTTTTTGAATGGAAACAACTGCTATGAAAATGAAATGGCAGGACCGGGGCTTTAGCTCAGTGGCTCAAGCGCTTGCCTGGTAAGTGTGAGGTTGTGAGTTTGATCCCTGGTACAAAAAAAAAAGAAAAGAAAAAAAAAATGAAATGGCAGTTGAATGAAAAAAGGGACTTGTGCATTGGCCAAAGTTAGTCAAAAATGCCTAGAGGAAAGGAAATAGGGAGATAAATTTTTCTGTATTTTGGGAAGAGGATCAAGAGATGCAGGAGAAGAGGATAAAAAAAAAGAATTAATGTAATAATTTACTACAATTATTAGATTGATTCCTAAATATTTCATTTTTCTCCAGTGCTATTATGAAAGGTGTGGTTTTCCTAATTTCTCTCTTCATAAGTTAATGCAATTTCAATCAAAATACTATTAGCATACCTCACAGAACTAGAGAAAACATTTATAAAATTTATTTGGAAACAGAAGAAACCCAGAATAGCAAAAATAATTCTGGGCAACAAAGGCAAGACAGGGGCATCATAGTCCCTGAGTTAAAATTATACTGTAGAGGCACTGTGATAAAAACAGCATGATACTGGCAACAAAACAAAACAAAACAAACAAACAAACAAAAAAAGACTGAGGATAAGTGCAACAGATTAGAAGACACAGAAACAACTCCAAACATACTCAGCTACCTTATTCTTGACAAAAGAGTCAAACTTGTTCACTGGAAGAAAGATAGCCTCTTTAAGAAATGGTGCTGGAAAAACTGGCTTTCCACACGCTGAAGACTAAAACTAGAGCCATGTCTATCACCATGAACTAAACTAAAATCAAAATGGATCAAAGATCTAAATATTAAGATAGAAACACTAAATCTACTGGAAGAGAGAATAGGTAGGTATAAGTAAAGACTTTATGAACAAAACCCTGATTGCATGGGAAATACCATAAAGAACAACTGGGATCTCATCTTATTAAAAAATGTTTGCATATCGAAAGAAATCATCAACAGAGTGAAAAGATGGCTAACAGAGTGGGGAAAAAAGTTAGCCAGTTGCTCCTCAGACAAAAGACTAATATCTAGAACATATAAAGAATTGAAAAAAATCAGACTCCTCCAAATTTAAAGACCCAGTCCAAAAACGGGTATCTGAAATGAAGAGACACTCCTCAGGTGAACAAGTAGAAGTCACGAATAAATATATGAAAAGATGTTCAGTAGTATTGGCCATTTGAGAGATGCAAACTAAAATAACGCTGAGATTCCATCTCACTCCAGAAAGAATGGCCATCATCAAGAAATCAATCAGTAACAAATGCTGGCGGGTCTGTGGGAAAAAGGAACCCTTCTCCATTGTCGATGGGAGTGCAGACTGGTACAACCACCATAGAAATCAGTGTGGAGATTCCTCAAAAAACTGGGATCCAAAAAACATTTGACCCACCTATCCTCCTTCTTGATATCTTCCCAAAAGACTTAAAAGCATCCTATGACAGTGATACATACATATCCATGCTTATAGCAGTACAGTTTGTAATAGCTAAATCTTGGAAATAGCCCAAATATCAATCAAACAATAAATGGCTAAAGAAGATCTTTTATTTTTAAACAATGGAGCACTACTTTGCCATAAAGAAGGATAAATTTGAGACATTTCTGGGTAAATAGATACAATTTGAGACCATACTCTTAAGAAAAATAAGTCAGACACACATGTGTAATTATCACATTTTGTATAAATATGTATAAGTTTCTCCACAAGTTGAGAACTGTATAACCAGCACAACTTAACTGAAAGGGTAAATAAGGACCAAAATGTATAGTATACACTATGAAATATGAAGAAACTGTTCAACAGGACAGGAGAACTAGGGAGGAGGGAGGAGGAAAGGAAGGGAGAGAAAAGAAAAAATGAGAAAAGAAGGATAAAATGGAAACAAAGCTTTGTAAATAAGACAGGGAAGAAGGGTTGAAGGAAGGAGAGGGGAATGGGGAAAAAAGAGAAGTCAATATATATCATGAACAAGGACAAATTCCCTATGATGATTGTGATCATATATATAGGTAAAGTGTACCAGTAAACTTAATAATAAAATACTTTAAAAAGGAATTAAAATGCATTATGCACATGTTCCGACTTTACAAGGAATGTAAATATCATCTACTGCAAGCATGTATGGTACTAAATAAACTAAAAAAGAATGTTTCATTAAATATATTACTTAATATTTACCACCAAATATGCTTGTTCAGCTTTGCTGTGTCCTGAATGTTGTGCTGGTTATACAGTTCTCAATTTGTCTGAACTCACAGACTTGTACACCAAAAACAATGCATTTTGCTACATATATGTTTAAAAATGAACCCTAAAGCTTATTTTTAATCCTGATAGTTGTGTTAAGATTCTGTCCAGCAGGTCTTACTCATGAAATCTGTCTTGTTGATTTGGCAATTTTTGCCCAGTAGAGCAGACTCAGAAGACTCCGCTTTTCAGTTTCCCTTCCCCATACTTGATTCACTTACTTGCTTTGTATTGTTAATAAAACATGAACTAGTTAGCAGTCTTCTTAAACATAAATAAATTAAACCAAACACTATCAGGAAGACTAGAGGACAAAGGACAAGCAGTGTGTAATGGGCTGGCAATCTCTTATCTGGATTGTGATAACTGCTTGCCACTCTTTATCTGTCCAATTCTCCGCTGCATCAGGCAGTTGGCTTGTTAGTGCTCAAGCAAGTTAACAAGATGCTGCCAGATAGTCAGTTAGTAAGAACTCGTTATCTTGAATTGATGTGGTCTCATGTTCTCTTGCTCAATTCTGTTCATTCCTTCTAGAATAGACTGGCTTCTGGGCAGCTGTCTCCCAGTTGGAGGCAGTCTGCAGCTTCTTCTTTCCTCCTTCTCTGGCTCCTCATCCATCTCTTACTCACAGATATGTGATATCACTATGTCTAACCACCTGCTCTGCTTTACCATCCCTCCTGTACACAAATCTATTTCCTTGCAAGCTACATCCTCCCATAGAAACGAGTGATCATCATTTTATCTGTGTTTGCGTGATTTTTTTTCCTCCAAAGGTCCTTGGTTCCTGGGCAAGTTTGACCTTCAGGCCAGGAAAGATGCTGTGAAGGCAAACCCAGTTGTGTCTGTGTCCATATTTCTATCCATTCAGCTCTTACTGATTGTCTTCTCCTGCAGGCTCCTCTTGGAGTGTATCATCTCTTACCTCTAGCAGTATATGCTTTATCAAGGGAGGCAGAGCCCAGAGGTAAAGAATACATCCGTGAATCAGCTATATAGAGAGATAGGAGCCATAAGTGATGTAAACAGAGTGCAAGGACAGAAAATAATAGAATAGGAATAAGTGGTCAGGGAAAAACCTATCAGTGATAAGAGACATTTAAAATGAACCAGAAAGAAAGCATTTTAGATCCAGGAATCAGCAAAAGCAAAGGTACTGAGGCTAAAAAGAGCTATGTGTGGCTTGAAACCCAAAGTTCAGCATGGCCTGGGCATAGCACAAGAGGAGAGCGCTGAGAGCTGGGAGTGGTCCAGAACGTGAGCCCCTACCCCCGGGGAGAGCAATGTGATTAATAAGACTGGCTCAGCCCATGAATTTGGGTTTGGGAAGTGGAAGATAACCATTCCATTTAGCAGAATAAGGGTGAATATGGCCCTCTACAGTGTCTTTGGTTTACAAAGAAAAAGTTATTAAAAATTTCCCTTCATTACTTTATTTGGAGAAAATTTTTCTGAAAGTTTTTCTCTAACTTCAAATGATGGTTTATAAGCTAAATTACATGTCTGTGAGTGACCTATGTGACTATATGTGACACAGGACTGTGTTTAGGATATTATGTATTTTGTGAAGATTATTAAAATGAAGCCAGCCACCTTGGCTTTATCATAGGAAATACAATTACAGTTTGATTTCTGTTTCTTTGCAGCTGTATTAAAATTCTGTCCAACCGTTCACACCTTTAGCAGCTCTTAAGTGGATGGAAACTATGTAGGCTTTAAGTCTGTGAATTCAAGAGAAGCATTGATTTGCTTCAGTAATTTAGATTTGGAATGTAACTTCTGCTTTCTTTTTTTCTTTCCCTTTGTTCTTTGCCTACTTGCTCTCACTCTCTGTCTCTATTTCTTGTGCACACATACGTATGTACACACATGCACATGCACACACATGCTCACACATACAGCTCTCTTCTGTAGTGAAGGTACCCTAAATAAAACAAGCTTAAAACGAGCTTTGCAATTTTGAACATAACCTCATAGAATGACAGTGACAACATGCTTCTGTCTGTTTGGCAGGCTGCTGTGTAATAAGTATAGGGCAGGATACCAGCTGAGCAGTGTGGACAACCAAAACAGAAAAGTGGTGCTTGTTTCTGTAGACCAGAACCCATCGGTGTTACAAAATCTTAACATGTTCAAGTTTATAAATAAAACAATGGAATCAAAAAACTCCACCTCTCCTGAGTGGTATTTCTGGTCTGGTGTCTCGGCAGAACCTGTCACTGAGAAGACCCTGGCAGAGGAGCTGGGGCAGGATGCCTGTGTGACTCCTAACCTGGCACATTAGAGTGAGGGTTTACTTTTCTCAGGCTCCCAGTTTCCATTCTGCCTTACTAACCTCACCCCAAACTTGCCAGGGAAATGTGTATCCATTATACAGCCACCAGCTCCTCTCCTTCCTCAGTGTCTGATTCAGAATGAGGGAAGAGGAAGACAGGCGACTAATTCTGACCTTTTGGAGTGTCCTCCAGCAACCGTAAACCCAGGTGTGTGACCCACTCAGGAACAGAGATCTGGGAAGGCCATTCCCTGAATCAGGGGCTATGGTATGATGTGAATGCAGCTTTGTCTGTGCACCAGTTGCAACATTTTCAGCTTTCTTGGTTCTCTACACCTGACCTGGCATTGTTTTTTCAAGTCTGACTTCTGGCATTGCAATGGCTCTGTGAATTCCTAACATCAATCCAATAATTTCCATTTGCATAAATTGGCTAGTGCTTTGGTTCCTTTTCTTTCATTGCTGAGACAAAATACCCAACACCTAAAAGTAAGGAAGGAAAGGTTTAAGTTTGTGGAAGTTTCAGTCCACAATCATCTGGCTCCAAGGCCGGGTGGCTCAAGGCACAGGGGCAGGCATTCATGGCAGTGGAAAACAGCAAAAGCAGCAAGAGCAAAAAGGGAGGAGCATGGAGTGAAGACTCTTTGCCCCTTTTATTGTATGTAGGCCACCCACTCTAGGGTGGGTGCAGCACTCACTCCCATAATCCCAGCATTGGACCATGAATCAATCTCAAATTCTGGAAGCCTGCCTTCAAGACTGCATGAGGCTTTGTGGGGACATTTAAACACAAATCGTAACAGTGGGAGTTTTTGCTTTTTGCTATCAAATACCTTAATTGAGGCAGTACAATAAATATCCATAGGGTGAATGAATCAATGGAATGAAGACATCCCAGATCACTTGTACATTTCAAGTCTTTTGTGACTTTTCCCTTCTTAGGTCATAATTTGAGAACTGGGTCTCATTGGAATTCCTTGGAGCTTCAATAAGTAGGGAATTTTTATATCTCTCTTTTTGGAGGCAAAGCTGTTTTTTAAAATTTAGAAACTTAAAATATATATGTATTTATGGCATGTGAAATTCAGAAAGCATAAAAGAGAATGTAAATATATTCATAATCATCATTCTATATAATAAATAATTTGCTGACAAAATCATATTTAATACCTGAGTGGTATCTGTGAGAGAGATGGTATAGTTTACATAGTTAATCTCTTATTGTTAGACATTTGAATTCCATCCAGTTTTTCGTTCTTATAAATAATCCTGCAGTTAACAGTCTCTTAGTTAATCCTTAAATACATAGCATATTATACTTGTGACACACTTTAAGAAGTAGAAATGTTGGGATAAAGATCTACATGTTTATAATGTTTCATTCATAACAATGGCTCTTTAAAACTAGGTTTAAAAAAGAATAGACCTTTCATTATGGGGCCAGTCTTTAGTCAAAACAAAATGCAACTACATAAAACAAACAAAGGTTTATGCTTCAGTATTTACACTGAAGCAGACCCATGCGAAACCACATTATATTAATTGAGGCTCTTCAATCTTTGAACCAGCCAGATACTAGAAACAAATGGAGCAAGAAAAATTTAGTAATAACTCTGTCTGCTCAGTCTAACCAGATGTTGCACCTGCTTTCTTCATCCATTTATGCAACATATACTAACAGAAACCCTACTCTGCATCCGGTAGAGTTCTAGGGGTTGAGCATACCTAAAGTAAGACCTGTTCTTCACTCTTGAGGTCCTCACAAGGCTGCAGGCTATGCAGACTCATAAATAACTCACAAATAACAGTATACTGGTAACTACCACAGTGGAGGCATGTATAAAACGTTTTGGGAGCAGAGAGCCAGGAATACTTTCAACCCATACATGTGAAGTTCTCTTGTCCCCTTCTCTCTTATTAGAGAACACTGTTTAAAGTGGGAATATTAGAAACACCTTGAGAAATACAAAGGGCATGGGGGAGTGGGAAAAGAGAGAGAAAGAAAGAGAGATAGGGAGAGAGAGAACCTCCAAAGAGACAAAGGGCATTGATAAATGACAGAGTTGGCATCATTTAGCGAGGACATTCTGGTGGCAGTGTCCTTGTGGGCACCGGCACAGAGGGGAAAAGAGGTGTTCAGAGAACAGATCACTTAAAAACACAAGGTTTGGGATAGAAAAGTGGTTGATCTGCTCTACCTTGATTATTGTTAATAATAAGATAAGGCATCGGTGTGTAATTCCATGAGTAAAAGAAAAATGTTCTGTTAGCTATCACTGCTGCGACAAATTACTTAGTATCTTAAGGCAACATAAATTTATTATCTCACGGTTCTTCAGATTAGATATCCTACTGAGTCTCAGTGCTTTGAAATCCAAGTGTCTAGTGGTTACATTTCTGTCTGGAGACTTTAGAGGAGAATCTGTTTCCTCACCTTCCCCAGCTTCCAGAAACAATCTGAACTCTGGTTCTTGGTCCCCTCTTACATCTTTTTTCTATTATTAATTTTTATTATCATTAATATGTGTTTGTGGTATATAATTACATTCATCATGGAGAGCTGGTACACATACATGACACATCTTAGTTCCTTTTATGTCCCCTCACCCTTCCATCCCTGAGCAAGTTCTTCTTGTATCCTACCACTCTGACCACCTTTCTGCCCTTCTCCTCTATTTTCACTCTTTAATAAGGGCCCACCCCCACCCATATAATCCATGGTAATCTTTCCATATCAAGTCTTAGTTTATTCACATCTACAAACTTCCTTTTGCCAAGTAAGGTCATATACTCACAGGCTCTTAGGATTTGCACACGGCTACCTGGAGGGGGGGGCTGTTCTACCTTTCAGGTTATAGAGCAAGACGGTGACAATATCGCATTGCTATACAGGAAGACTACAGTGATGTCAGTGAGAAAGATGGTTGGAGATCAAGAGCCCAGTTCCAAAACCTCTAACAATTCCAGAAAAAAAACATGACAAGGCCCATAAAGAAGGAAGAGGTGAATGCAACTAGCAGAGTGGGTGGAGGCAACAGGCTGTGTGGTAAATGTGGCAACAGATGTGGAAGTGTAAGGGTGGATCAGCCTCTGAGTGCCCCTGTCTGTGGTATAGGGAGCTTAGTGGTATCATTTAGCAGAAGTATTTGGGTGAGGGAAGCGAGTAGTGGTAAATTTAAGTTTGGATCTTATTGTTATTAAGAGAAATAACCTACAGCTTCTCTACTTTTAAACTCTGAATAGCAAATGTAAGATGAAGACAGATTCAAGACATACACATCCAAGTATGAAATAACAGGTGAGGATGCCCAAGAGAGAGAAGTCCTAAGGGATGGGCAGGAAAAAAGTAAAGAAAATGGCACAGGATATGAAGAGGATGCCATGGGACAAGAGAAGAGAGAGAGAAAAAAATGTAGGAATAAAATGGGGAAGAGATATAGGCCAGGAGGAAGTTAGATGGGGCCTGGAAAAAGAAGGGAAACATGGACAGAAATGTCAACAGAGAAAGAAAAGGACAAATTCAGAGGTTTCTGGCATGAACGGGTTGGTCAGTTTAAATTTCTGGTTCACTTGAGTTGTGCTCACAATTGGAAGTTAATTTTTAAGACTATCTTGGGAGATTTATTTGCTTTCAGAGGTTAATTGCTGCCCACAGCCTCTGTGTTGTCACGCTTCCAGTGGTCCTCAGTGGTCCTTGAGGGGTGAATTATTCACCTTGTAGGCCCATTTGGCTGCTCACCCACCTGCGTGAACTAGGCTGTGCTCTCTCTGGTCCTCTCAACAAGCTTTGTTTCACTCTCGGCTTGTTTTATCCTTGGAATTTGGGGCTCTGGGGAGATGAGTTGTCAGGCTGTTGTTGCCTTTCTTCACAGACACTGCATCTGGCCAGGTGACACGCAGGCCAGAGCCCTGGTAGCCCCCAACCCACTGCAGGCTGACAGCTCCTGTGACAGGTGGGAGCCTGGGGGGCTGCTCTGGTCTAATCAGGTGCTTAAGGTCACAGATGATTGAGCTGGGAGAACGCCTAACTTGCGCCCAGGGAAACAAGGAATGAACCAATAAACATGGACATGATCACTGAGGACGACTTTAGGCAAATGTACACAGCCCCTCTGGAGAATTTGGGCCGACAAGATTCTCAGGAGCTCACTCCCGAGGTCTGCCCCACAAGCAATCCTACCCCAGTACAATCAGAGGGGTGAACCTGAAGTAAACCAGAGGGGTTTCCCACAGTAGGGACACGTGGAGTGCTTTCATGTTTATTATGTCTGCATTGAGGAAGTGGGTACTCAGAGGTTAACCAACTTACCCAAGGTGACCCAGGAGCCCGCAGCGAGGCCAGGGCTCGCACGCTGACTCCAACAACTGCACAGCGCTGTCGTCAGGAAGGGCACACACTGGCCAGCCGTGGGAGGTGAGGTGTCTCCAGTCTGCCTCTGCGCCCAGTCCCCATTGCGCCCCGCAGCCCAGACTGCGCCCCGGTGCCCGGCGGGGGCGGCAGCGCGCAGGACAGCGGGGGCGGCCGTACTGGGGGCTCAGCCCAGAGGAAGACGATGCGCTGCGCGCCCAGGTGAGCTAGGGTTGGGGTCCGGGGTCTACAGCCCGCGGCCTGCGCGCTTGGGGGCTGGAGTCGGCACCGAGGGGGCGGCGGGGGGCGGGGGGCTCCGGCAGCGGCGGCGAGCCGCGGCGGCGGCAGAAGCTGGGCTGCGTGTGCGCTCTTGGACCGCTCCAGCTCCGGTCCGCCTGGGCGCCTGGCTGCCGCGGCACAGCCGGCGTGAAGCGCGGTAAGCGCGCGGGGATCGGGACCCTGAGCCCACGTGTGCGGTGGGGACGCCGGGGGGCGGGGCGGCACGGGGTGGGGGGCTCGGGACCCGGACTCCGGAGACCCGCTCTGCCGCAGGGATGGGCTGGCAGCTTTGTAGGACGCGTCGCCAGCGCGGGACCACTGTGGGTTTAGGGCCACTGCCCTCCATCAGTGTGGGTAAGTACTTGTGAAACGGCATGTGTGCTCACCGACTGTAGAAGGTCCTGTGTGTGTGTGTGTGTGTGTGTGTGTGTGTGTGTGTGTGTGCAGAGTGAGAGAGGGCCAGGGGGAGACGGGGAGACGGGCTGTATGCATCCATAGCCGTGTGTGTAACTAGATGCGTGCTGCGTGGACCCCGTGGATGCTCCGTGTAACCGAGAGAGAGCTGTGTATGTGTGACAAGACGTGTGTGTCTCGAGCCGTGTAAGCGGCGGTGCGCGTGTGGGCACGCCGTGCTGCAGGAAGCTTGCTCCGTCGCTGGCAGGACTGGCAACCATCCTGCAGTTGCCATTCACAGAATCCCACACCCGATTGGAAATGCCCTTCTCCGCTCTCTCCGCGGTTTGCCACGGCCGTGTGTGCCGCCGGCTGGCAGAGGTGAAGTCGTGACATCAGTTCGTCTTCCTAGAGTTCAATGTAAAGAGCCGAATCTGGGCTTGATTTCCCGTGTGGTTCATGGAAACGAGCAAACAAATGTTTCTTAGCGTGCAGGTTGGTGGGGATCAAAGGTGGCTTTTGATGGAGTGGTAGTGACGTAAGTTTGTCCTGTCTGTCTTCACGTTGCCTGGAAGTATTCGCTGGGTCGCCCTGGCTTGTACTGGTTCCTACTTGCCCAGTTCCCGGAGTGAAACTTCAGCATCAGTGAGGGAGGAAGGAGAAGTCGCTGAGTGCTGCCGGTGAGCACAGCACGGGAAGGAAAGGGCAGTGGTGCTCTAGAAACAAGAAAGAAGTCAGACGGAAGACTAGACCCGCAGACTTCTGAGGAGCAGCTGCCATCTAGGAAATCTACGTGTGGGAGAAAAATTAGTAAAAAGTGAAGATACCTTGCAGCATTCTTAAGTCATTTTTAATCATCCACTTATTTTCTTCATGTATTCTTCTTACCTATTACGTTTGCATCGTTTCCCTTAGGGGAAATATTTTATTATTGCTATTACTGCACGGTAGAGTGACAGTCATTTAAACTCCAGGAAAAAACTGTAGCACATCGAAGCTAGCAGTAGCATCAGGAGTGTTTAGTTCAAGTAGGACTGAGCAGATGGAGGTCCCAGGGCTCAGAGGGTAAAACGGGGACCCTGGCGCCCCAAAGACAATAATGTCTCTGATTTCTTCTAGAACTCAAGGTAACCTCACAGACAACAAATCAAATGTGCCTTCCTTCGCCTTTGTGTACCTGGAACCACTTGATTCTGTTCCTCCTCTCATTTCCTTCAATTTCACAGACTAAAGGGGTGTTACCTGAAAATCAGCATGAGCATCCTGCTACTCCAAACTGTCTCCTGGGTTTCCCACCAAAGGTGGGAACTGAAACCAACTTCTGTTCCTCTGTTTCTTTCAGTTTAACCAGCAGGCAACTTGTATCTGTCTCCCTTAATTGCTCTTGCATCTACTTCTTTCCCCTTCTTATTTTCACTGCTACTATTGGTTCCCAAAGATTCACATTCAGAGATTTCTGGAGATGGGGACAGATATAAGAATGTAATCATTGAAAAAATACATGACAAATGTGTGAAGGAGAGATCCTGATATTATCACTGCCAAACTCAGAAGTTAAGTCAATTCTTTGGAGCAATCTGGACCTTTCAATGGTTGTAGCAGTATCTGACCTAGATGAAGTCTCTCTGCCTTGCTGAGTCCTAGCCTCTTCACCTGTGAAAGGTAGTGAAGGTTTGAACTAGAATCTAGTCAGTATGTCATTTATAAAGTTTCTTCAGCTCCAAAATTCTTTGATTGCTGTTGATGCTTTTGTTTTAGCAAGAAACTTTTTACCTAATGCCATATGTTTACCTTCTGATATTTAATCATCTTTTTAAAACAAATCTAGTTTGCCCTTAGGGAAAATGTAGAGATAAAGGGAGAAGTGTGCCATGTACAGTTGATTTAAATTTGAGATTTAGGATTAGCTGCTTACATTGGGACACAGAGTTTCAGAAATCTCCCATTTTTGTCTCCCATGAAGTGCCAGTAACAGGATTTCTCAGGCCTCAGCACCACTGCCATTTTAGGTTAGAGAATTCTTTACTGTACAGGACTGGCTTGTGCATTAGAGGATGTTTAGCAATATCCCTTGCACTCATTAGATGCCAATAGCAACCCTTGGGTATGACAATGAAACATGTCTCAGGCATTGCTAAATGTCCCCTAAGGAGGGAAAAGTTCCCCCCACTACAGTTGAGAATCACGGTTGTAATTAAACATAAGCCCTATAGCCTCACACACAAATATCTTGCAACAAAAAAGTGTCGTGTTGCTGTCTTCCCACCCGCTTCTATTAGCCACCCTCACACATTTACCTTTATCCCTTCTGGGGTTTTGCTGTCTTGTTGCTATGCCTGGAAATACTCAAGATGCTGCTGAAGGCTGAGAAGCGTTTCTGAGGCAATATAATAATTATCTTAATAACTCACATTAATCCAGCCCTTGATGTGTGCCAGGCACAGTTCTAAATGCTTTATGTGGATGTGCTCATTTAATCTTCATTAAGAATCCTATGAGACAGAAATTTTAGACATATGGTGGTTCAAACTTAAAGAGGTAAAATAATATGCACAAATTCTCTCACTTGTGGGGTAGTAGACCTTGGGTTGCATTGAGTATTGTTTTACTCCTGAGATCATCATCTGAACCTCCACACTGACCTGCCTTACATGAATGGGATCTTAAATATGCTATCACCCAATTGTAGAAATAAGTCTACTTTTAGGAAGGACGCTTGAGACTACAGGTTGGGAGTTGTATTCAGTTGAAATAATGTAATGTTTTCCCTCTTTTAAAAATTTGTCATCTTCTCTGTATTATCCAGAAGTAGCTGGAAAACATGGAGAGTGAGAGGGGTGAGGTAGGATTGGGTAATGGAAAGAGGCATGTGCAGGGGTAAGTCATCTGGTGAAAGGGACCAAACAGATCACAATAAGATATTTTCTTTTCTTTTAGCTCTGTCTTGCCACAAATCTTCACTAAACTTTAGGTATCTCCTCTGTCTACAAAATTGCACTTACCAATTCTCTCCATATTCTTCTTACCCTATCCTCTGATTCTTCCACTATGCATACTCCTGAGTTTTTATTTTTGACATAGTGGAAAGGGCTACATATTTTGACCCAAGGAAATATAAGTAAAATGTAAATGGCTGTCACAAAGGCTTATTGATAGGGCTGGCTTTAAATATAGTCAGAATCAGAAAGATTACCTTGTTGTACACATTTAATCCCAGAATTCTGAGGACTGAGGCAGAAAGATTGCAAATTCAAGCTTAGCCTTGGCAACTTAGTGAGACTCGGTCTCAAAAATAAAGGTGTAGGGTAGGGATGAGGCTCAGTGTGAAGGTCCTGGGTTTAGTTCCCTGTAACACACACACAGTAACCCATGCACGCTCACACATGCACACATGCATAGAGAAATGACCCACCTTAACATTCACTGACAACCTTGAAAATCCAAAACAAACCTAAGAAGGTTGTCTATTTTCTTTAAGAATCCATAGGTTTGTGAGCTGCCAGTGAAGAAATAGAGCTATGACTTTGTATGCCTAGTGATTTGGTTAGGACAGTGGCTCTCAATCTATTGTGCAACAGAATAATCTGTAGGGCCTATTACAACATACATTGCTGGGTTGCACACCCATGCTCCCCCAGTTTCTGATTGCATGTATCTAGGTTGAGGTCTGAGAATTGGCATTTCTATTTGGTTTTCAGGTGATGCTGATACTACTCATCTGGGAACCACTATTTGAAAAATCACTGGGTTTAAGACCTAGATAACTAAAATGAAGCTTAAATCCAGGTATTTGAGACCTTCAGAGAAGCAATACCTTGTTTTAAGGTAGTTAATTATTTGAATGAATGAGCATCAATGAATAGAGTAAGACTGAAATAATAGTAACTACTAATGATGAGCTCACATGTCTCACTAAGAATCTACACTGTCTCTCGTGTCAACTTTTAGACAAATCTTTTTATTTTTCTCAGCAACTGTACTTTTAGGTTGGATTAATTTGGATTTTAGCTCCTTTCATGTTCTCTGTCTCCACCCACCCTCCACTGCTATCTTTATTTGCTTGACGAATTTCCTCATTATTTACGGGAACCTCAAAGTCAAAAGTCCTTTATTATCTTGTTTAGCATAAGATAAATTCTGATGATTCTCTGTAAGATTAAGAAAAGTGAGAAGGGAAAGGAGAATCAAAAGAATCAAGATATTCTCGTACATGTATCTACTCCACGAGATAAATATAAACATTATGTACCCCAAACCTGTATGAATCTTTTTGTTTTGCTTTGTTTTTTGTGGTACCAGGGCTCAAACTCACAACCTCACACCTGCCAGGCAGGCACTTAAGTCACTGAGCCAAACTCCCAGCCCTATTTTTTTTTTTTTTTGAGGCAGGGTCACGCTATGTAGTTCAGGCCAACCATGCTCACTTTGTAGCCCAAGCTGGTCTTGAACTCACAACGCTCCTCCTACCTCAGCCTCCTGAGTGCTGGGATTAAAGGCATGCGCCACCGTGCTCGGCTCTGTATGAATTTTTTTAAAAAGAAGAAAGGTGTGTTATTTACCTCTCTGACTTTTGTTTCACATACAATTGCTTTTTGCTTTTGTCCCTTCAAAAACCCATTGACAAAATGGAGAAATCCAATAAAATTCAAGTGTGCACCTGTTATGGCTGTAGCTGGCTATCTCCTCAAAACCTCCTGTACTCAAAGACAAGGCTTGCGAAGATGATTGAGTCATAGGGGAATCACAGCTAAATGTGATGTTAGGAGGCAGGGCCTGATTGGAAGATTTGGGGAGTCACTGAGAGAGTGATCTCGTAGGGAATGTCCCTTCAAGGTACCTCCCTTCTCTTTCTACATCCATGAATTGAACAGTTTTCCTCTGTCCAACTCATCTACCAGGGCCCATCCACCATGCCACCAATCATGCAAGGACTGAAACTTCTCAAGCATGAGCCCAAATAAACCTGTCTTCAAGTTGTGGGTGCTGGATATTGTGTCTCAGCATCAAGAAAGTGACTAAGACAGTACAGTTACATGGAGCTGATTAAAGTCTTGAAATCTCAATCAGAACGTTTCTTCTAAAACCAAATTTTAAACTTGTCATCTCTCCCTTCTTCTTCATTATTAGCATCTGTTTTTGTTTATTTGTTTTTGTTTGCATGATCACAGTTCCTTTATCCAAACAAGGTGCCTCTAAGTACTTGCTCAGAAAGGTCTAGCTATTTTGAAATTTAGATTCAATTTAAATAATATTTATGAAGCACTTACCATGTACCATGAAATTTTATATACTTAGTCTTCTTGGATTTGTCTATCAAAACCCAAGAGGGTTGTTTTTTCTTATTTTCAGGTAAGGAACCAAGGCCCACAAACTTAAAAACAACAACAACAACAACAACAAAACTTCATGTCTCCTTGTTTCTGTGTCATGGGGCCTGGCTTCTCATCTGATCATGTAAGTCTTGTCTTCAAGTCACCCATCTGGGCCATAACTCACAGATTATAAGAGCTAGAAGAATTCATCATCTCGCCCCACCTTTTCCCTGTACAGTAAGATAACCAGTGCTGATGTGTGCCAACCTCTTCTCAACAGTGCAAAGAGCTCTGTATCTCATGGAACTTTCCTGTCAACTTCGTTGTTGCCCAATCTTACCTCCCAATATTTTACTGTGAAAATATACATGTAAGTAAAAAGTTGAAAGAATTTTACCATAAAACACCCATGTGCTCATAAGGTAGTTTTCAATCACTAGTATTTTATGAGAGTAGCTTTATCATAGTTCTCTCTATCCCTTTGCCAATCTTTTTTGGGAAGGGCGATTCTAAAGAAATTTGCTAGTGTTATCATTCCAGTTTTTAAAATAGGGGAACAACTGGAATCAAGACAGATGACATGGCTTGCTTGAGGTTACTCATGAGAAGGTTGTGGAGTCGGAACTGAACTCGGGCAGTCTGATTCTTCCAGTCACTTTCTTAACCACCGAGCACCTCTGTCTGTGCTGGAAAGGAGGTGGGAAAGACGCAATCAAGGTCAGGTGGTGCAGGGCATGACCCGTGCCAACGTCATCTGAGTCTCAGGATCTTCTTCCATTCTACTGAGCCATGATAAATAGTCCACCTTTCAATGAGATGTAGGCTTTTCTCATTCCCTAAAGATACACAGGTTTCTTAATTTACAACCTACTCAAAATTTCAAGGAAATCTGATTTCTTAAGTATACGTTTTCAATATATAATAAATACATTTGTCTGAGGGAATTGGTGCATATATGTATTACATCTTGATCCTCTTGACCTTCCCTTGTCCTTGTTACCTTCTCATCTTGCCCCATCTCAGATACCTCTCCCATCTTTACAATGTTGTTTCTTATCATCTATCTTTTCTTTTGCTCTTTAGATTATTTATACTTTGACATTTTCATATAAGATATACTATATAATATTTAACTTCCAGGTCTGATTTATTTTACTTAGCACTATGACCTCAAGTTACCTACATTTTCCTACAAATGACTCAAATTTATCGTTTTATGGCCAACTAGTACTCTACTGTGTATGTGCATCACATTTTGTTTGTTCATTCATCCACTGATGGGCATACAGGTCACTTCCAAGATTTAGCTATTGTGAGCTGTACATTTATTATGGGTATAGATGTATCGATTTACTATAATGTCTTTAACTCCTATGGGATGATATAAAGGAGAGGTATAGCTGGGTCAAATGAAATTTCAATTGTTTGTTTTTTGAGGACTTTCCATGTTGATTTCCATAGTGGTTGTACTAGATTACATTTCCACCAACAATGTAGAAGGGTTTCCCCACAACCTTGCCAGCATTTGTTGTTTTTGAGTTGTTGATGACAGCCATTCTTTTTGGAATAGTACAGCATCATTGTGATTTGCATTGCTCTAATGGTCGCAGATGATGAAAAAGTTTTCATATGCCCGATGGCCATGTACTTCTCTTGAGAAGTGCTGATTTTGGACACAGATGATTTCATAAGATTGATACACTCTATTTTTTCTTCTCAACCCTTTAAAATAATTTATGAAAATGACAGACCGGGAAATTGCCATTTTAGATATCTTCTTACAATGTTCACGAGGCTTTCACATATGCTATCTTGAATTTTATGAGTAGGAGTGAATCTGCACGACAGGTGGGCTGCTGTATTTCTTAACCACACTGAACAGCTGGGAACCTGAGGCTGATAGAAGCAAAGCAAGGATCTGGAAAGTTTCATGATGCTGATAGCAAAGTTGGTCTTTGCTAGTAGGCATTGGGGAACATGGAGGTTTTGAGGGGCTACATAAATACTAGTTTATAAAATTAAATGGAGAGAGGAGATAGGGATCATTGAGATCTGGAGTCTTTGTGGGGTAGCTTAGTGGTGAAAGATCTGAGATCAAGAACCACTACCTGGTATGGCCTTGGAAAACTTCGCTTTTCTGTGCCTCAGTTTCTCCATCTGTGAAACAGGGACAACAGCAGTATTTGCTCATAGCATGATGCAAAAGACAAAATAAAGTAATGCATGTGAAGGTTTACTCTTAAACCACAGTTGTAAAAATGTCCTTATATCCATCTTGTTTCTTTCCCAGGAACCTTTTCTTCTGTGTCCAGTTGGTCCCTCTAAAGTCTCTTGGTATAACTTCATTTTTTTATTTCAAGGTTATTTCAGAAACTGGTGGGGGAGATTATGGACAGGAGGTTTTAGAAGGGGACATGTTATTAAGTCTAAGAAAGATGTGAATTCTGCTCAAGAATTTTCACTTTAAAAACTGTAAGTAGTCAACGTCCTTTGAGACTGAACTGGTACATTCTAATGGGATATGATAATCAGCACATGATACTTGAAGTAGAGAATTCTGTATAAACTGTTTTCTAATCCAGGGGGTTCAGAAGGATAAACATGCCACGGAGACTTTTTGCTTGGCATGCACAGCAAATACTGAAATCCAGACTTGTTAGTCAGTGAGGTATTTAAACAGATGTGGAGAAAGTATGAAAGAGGATTTGGGGAAGGTGTGCTCACCTGGGTGTGTTGCACTGCATCCTTGCTGCCTTTCCTGAACTCTCCCATGCCTCTGCCAACATGAGTCCTTGGCAGCAGTGTCACTAGGCTGTATGATAAAATGTAGATTCCTGGATCTACAGAATCTGTAGTTTTGCGAGTGATTTTCAGATATCCTAATGTTCGAGAACCACTGCTGTCAGCCACACAACTCCTCAAGGCTTGGCACTATTTTAATAACTTAATTTGGCTGGAATGCAAATGTGGTTTGACTTGCTGTCAATTCTGGGTCTCTAATATCAGTGACATGGGGTATTCTCAGGTTTGGCCTTAAGGTCCTATACTGTTGAGAATAAAGATTTTTGTAAGCACATCTCACAGTAGGGAAGATGAACTCCCAGCTTGCATAGTTGCCTTTGCTGAGGAGCAAAGCATGAAATACCCTCCAGAGAGTGGGACTGTAGCCCGCAGGAGACCGACTTGTTAAAACAGATAACTAATACCAGCTTTGGAACTCACTGACACCTACTTTATAAGTATGTATTTTCAGGTTTTTTTCTATCAGTATTGTGAAATTAATCTTGATCTTATGTTTATCCCCATTATATAGATGAGGCTACTAAGGCTAAGAAAAGTTAATTAAATTGCCCAAATTCATATTAGTGATTGATGGAACCGGGGCAGATTACAAGCTATCCTTTGTTCTGGTCCTATCTAGTCCACCGCCTGTTTTTGTGTGGAATACAAACTGACAATACTTTTTAAATTGCTGTGAAAATATCAGAATCAGAACATTTTGTGACTGGTAAAAATTACATGAAAGTCAGGTTTGATTGTCCATAAATACAGACTTTTTTTAACACAGCTGTGCCCATCCACTAATAAGTTGTCTGTGACTGTTTTTCCACTATAGTAACAGAATTGAGTAATTGTGACAATGACTTTATGCTCTGAAAAGAAATAAAAAATATTTGCTAAATGAACCTTTACAGATAAATGGAATGTTCTGACCTCCACGTTAAGCTACTATGCCAGTGTTCCCCAAATATCAGTCTTCTGAGGACTGTCCCTTCATGATGCTTGTCTCCTTCTCATACCATCTGGAATATTATCTGCATATCATGTTTCTTTAGGTTAATTACCTTTTCTGAAATACATGTATTTTGTAAAGAAATAAAAATATAAGTGGAAATCACTACCAATTGCAAGAAAAGGAAAACAACTGTAAAAACAAATGCAGTACACACAAAATAATGTATTAGATTTCAGTTAGGGAGTTGGAAGAGCCAACGTTGGTGATCTTCTCATTTTCCTATAGATTCCCTCCCCAGTTTTATGCAAACTGAATTGACTTCCAAAGTTAAACTTGCATTTTGTGGGGGGAGGGCTGCCCTTAATCTGTTAGAATTCCTTTGTGCACAATCATAATGGGTTGGAGGTGACTAGGAATCCATGTCCTTTGTGAACAGGTCTAACCAATAAGTTATAGATGTAGAAGTGTCAACACCTCTACCCCAGTTTGGAGCAATTTTGATGCATGTTTTACCCTGTGTCCAAGAACTTCCCTGTAGGATTCAGCTTCTGTGGCTGAGTAACGTGTTTCTCATGGGTTGCCTCTCATTCCATCTCTTGGGTCTTCCCTTCTCTACTAGTGTACTTGCCATCTGCCAGATTAATCATGTTTAGTTCACACTTGGAACTCTGACTCTTAGGGGGAACCCAATGAAGACAGTAGGCACTCTTGCCAAAGTCTATGAACCTTAGACCTCCTCCTTATTACAAAGGAGAGATTAGAAAGTAGCAGGAAAGTTTTCAAAGGCAAATTACCCCCTATTTTCATCAATGTAAACATAGAAAATAAAAAGAGAACACACTTCCACAATATGATCTGATAGCATTTATTGCTATCACTACCTTTTAGCTTGTGTCATCTTCTTTCCCCACTGATAATACAACCAAATTTTGGGAGCTGATGTTTTAGCAGGTTGGTTCTCAAAGAGTGGTCCCTGAAATGGTACCATGAACATTAAGTATGAGCTTGTTAGAAGTACAGCTTCACTTCTTTAAACTTAATGAATCAGAAACTTTGGGGTGGAGTCCAGCATTTTTGTTTTAATAAGCCTTCAGGTAATTCCTACGCATGCTTAAACTTCAGAATCCCTGCTCTATGATACATAGCTTCTTATTTAGTTCTGTCTCATTGCATTCCTGGATTTCATCAGAATTCAGAATCATCTAAGACTTGCTTCCTTCTCTCAAACATGACTAACTGATGACCTTCTATCCTCCATTTGAGCCTCCACTGAGTTGGATTCTTGCCAAGGCACACAGGTCAATAACTGGACAGTTCCAGTGATTGGAATAATCTACCTCTTGATGAGTCTCAAACTCCTCTGGAGACATCTACTCATCTCTCTCATGGGTCACAGAAGCAGGGCTAATGCCTTCTCTAACCAACAGTAGAACTTTTGTATCATGTCATGCCAATTATATCATATTAAATACTTGCTAGTTATATAGGTATCTCTTGTCTCATAAAACCTTTAGTCAAATAGAGTGAGACATTAATAAAGTTATCATAAAAATTCATAAGTAAATGCCTCTGAATCTTCTCTTTTTCTTCATGAAATTCCCAAATCCATATTTAATTGGATCTTTTTGTTGTTGTTGTTGTTGTTGTTCTTTGTTTTTTAGAGAGGGTCTCACTATGCAGTTCAGGCTGTCCTTGAGCTCACTTTGTAGCTCAGGCTGGTCTTGAACTTGCCACAATCCTTCTGTCTCAGTGCTGAAATTACAGGCATGAGTCACCACGCCCAACCCTTTCTTTTTTTCTTTTTCTTCTTTTTTTTTTCTCTTCTTCATTTCCTTCTGCTTCTCCTCCTTCTCCTTATCTTTCTCCTTCTCTTCCTTCTCCTTCTCCTTCGCCTTCTCCTTCTCCTTCTTCCTCATTTTGTCTCACTACGTAGTGCAGGTTGGCCTTTAACTCACTTATGTAGCCAAGGCTGGCCTCAGATTCATGGTGATGCTCCCACCTCAGCCTCCCAAGTGCTGGGATTACATGGTGCACCACCACACCTGACTGGATCTAATTTCTTATAACCTTACTGTCCTCATCACATTCTTTGGGGGAAAAACCTCTGCCTTTTAAGAAAATCTGATTTCTAGAAACAGTCTGGGTATAATTTATTCAATAATATATGAAATAGAAATTCATGTTTTTTAAAAAAACTTTTCTTATAATTCATTCTTTTCCTCAAGAGGTGAACAGGGCATGACCCTTAAATATTGTTTCATTGGTTTAAGGCTGTTTTAAATATTAGTTTTTTGACAAAGACACTAACTTTCCCTACCACGAAATGTTTATTTACCTAGGAAGAATATTTTCCTCAGTTATTTCAAAACAATTTAAAGAGCATTTTGGATCCCAGTTACATGTATCAGCATAGTGGTGCCTTAAGTATAACCAAATTGGCTTCTGTGTGGATTTACAGTTATGGAAAGAGAATGGCTAGAAGCTTTTTATTTAGGGTTGTATCTTTCTAGGTAACTTATCTCAAGTTGCATTTTGACTACCAGCTCTCAAAAGGTTCAGCTTTTGGAATGTAGGCTACTTCTCTGTTAAGCCGGTTATAAGTATTTTACATGTTCACTGCAGTTTAGATATCCAGATGAACAAATAGTATGAATGGGGGCATTATTTCGTAGAGAGAAATTATCTTATAGAGAGAAATTATTTTAAAAAGCATGTATCAACTTACTGAGGTTAAAAAGAAGTTATCAAGATAGCATCTTACAAATTTGAATGTTTTTCAGAAAATAAAGTCTAAGTAAATAGCCAGGAAAGGGGAGAAGAATTTTTCTTCCATTTAGTGGGAATTTGCAAGTTGCAGTTTTTTGGATGATTCAATATCATAGTGAAGGTCAAGAGAGCCTGAGCTACTAGGAAATCACCATTATTGTGGTATTTATAACTCTGTCTTTGGGTTGCTTGCTTATGTGATCCTGGTGGGATATGTGCTTGGGTACATATGGTTGGGACTAAATTAGAGTGATGAAATGCTGAGGCCAGCAACAGAATAGGAATAGTTTATTATTATCAAATATCTGCTCTGACTTTTATACTCACTAGTTAGATGGAATGTGAAACAATATATGAATTTCTTTTAATTTTGACAAACCTCCAGTTACTTGAAATTTCTTCCTAATATCTTCTGTCCATTTCTGTTCTGCAGCTGGGGAAATTGAGGCTGAGATTGGTGACTAGGCTTGCTTTAGAACAGTGAGTCAGTATCAGGGTCGGACTGAGAACTGAGACCCTGAGAACTGAGACTCCTTTGCTCAGCATTCCTTCCTTTATGTCAGGCTCCCACCATTCTTTTGGCTATTAAGATAAATAACCTTTTACTTTTTCCTGACAGTTGTCCAAGACAAAGGTACTGGGACTATACCCTTTGATGTAGAAATTTAACTCGTGTAGGCATATTCTATAAAGGAATGTGGTGGTCAATCTAGACAAGAGTTATGCATGAATATCCATCCATGCAGCCAAAACCAAAGGGAAAAAAATCAAAGTGCAGCAAAGCAAGCAAGCTGAGGTTATGGCATAGTTTCAGGTTGGCAGATGTTGGCACTGTATCAAGCTACATCAATCTTTCATTCCAGTAGGTGGGGACTATTTACAGCTGAGCCTTGTGCGCACACTTCTTATAATAGAGATGCAACTACACAACGTCTGTTAACCATTAACGCCTGTTGCACGGCAATGTTTCAGACTATTCTGAATCACAAAACAGTGGTTATGATGGAGTGCACTTTAGTTACTTAAAACTAATAAACCAGAAAATTGAGGGCTCTAATTAGTACTGGGTGACACAAGCAAGATGATTTCTTAATTCTCTTTTAAGGAAAGACCAGACTCTGATTATATCCATCAAAGAAAAAAAAAAAAAACTCAAAGAAATCTGATGGTGTTGTATATTGCTGTAGTTTACTTTTTTTGGACAGTGTTTTGAGTAATTCTGGTGGCTTGAATTGTTATAATCCTGAGCAAATATTGAGATATTTATTTGTTTCTCGCATGATAGAGAGGTTGTTTGAGTCTTTCATTCAACCATTTTTGAGGACTTGCTGGGCTCTTGTGTTGGTTTGTAATTATCTAGAACTATTTCTTTGAAGGAGGCTAGTATAGAGGGCATAGAAACATATTCTTTAGAAGCGGTGATAGGATTCAGCATGACTAAACATAAACACACACACACACACACAAAGTCACACACAACACAGGTCTTTTTGAATTTCAAATCGGCACAACCTTTGGACAGGACATAGCTTGTACCTGAGAACAGAAAATGCTCTGAGTTGTATGTGCTTTTAGTTATTTAGGATGTTGATTAAAGCTTGTTTTAATTATTTAGTTTGTTAATTAAAGCTTGCTAGGTTTGTTAAGTACACCAAAATATAAGTGTAGTAGATAAAGGCATTGGTTCCTCCCACACTCTATCACTTTGTTCAATTTTCCGTACCAGATTTGCTATTGTAATCACAGTTTTGATTAGTTCTTTCTAGTGAATGCCACAGAAAATAGGGGAATGCAATTGATTAATCAAATCAAGATAGGCACTAATCACCAACTTCCATGTCATTACTTTCTTTTCCCTCTGACAAAATGTACAAGAATGCTGCCTCACTGGTTTCTTAAAAGACAATAATTGTAAATTTCAGTAAGCAAACTGGAGCAATGTTTATTACTAAAATATGTAAGGTTTTCCTTGTGTTGAAACATTTTCAAAGGCAGTTTCAATGAGATGAACCTTGTTTAATTTTAACTGGTTTTGTTTCTCTAATCTGTAGCCCAATAAAATATTGATTTTCATTCATAGTACTCAGGATTCTTTGCAGATAATGGTTGGAACCCAAGTGAACCTTACTTAAGAAAGGAAGAAGGGAATTTACGGGTTAATTGGGAAGGTTGGGTATAAAACTGTCTGGATTTTAAGCCTCAAATTGTTTAATCAGGACATTGACATTCTCTGTGTTGCAACTCTGCTTTTCTTTGAGTTAATGTCATTCACAGATGAGCATTTGCGTGAATTGACAGTGATGGTGACCAGCAGCTTCATAGTGTTTTGCAACACTGGGGAAAAGAAAAATTCTTTCTAACAAAAATCCCTCGGGGCCTTCACAGGTCTAGTCAATGAGCTGATGGAGCCTATAATCAGGAATGAACTGCTCTGATTGGACAGCCTTGGATGTGATCATCCTTGGCGTTAGGGATGGGAGAAGGGTGCTTCCATAAAGGAAAGTCAAGACGATATCCCCAAGAAAGCCAATAAATATTCTGCAGAAAATTATAGCAGAAGCTCATTTTTATTAGAAATCTCCCTTGCTGCTGAGAGAGGAAGTGTGATATGATGACAAGAACTATGCAAAATAAAACTTGGGCTTAGGAATTCACAGCCATATGTCCATTCCTAAGTTGATCAAATGTTAGCTGTATGTGTTTGGAAAGTTGATTGACTTCTCTGGTCCTGTCTCCTCATCTGTAGAATAGAGATAAAGTCTCAGAGGTTTGCGGAAGAGGAAAAAGATAATCTCTAACATTTACTATCACTTAGTACAGGATACCTAATTAAAATGATGTAATTTTGACTATTTTTTAAGATTAAACTATTGTACTCTGGAATGGTATATGTTACCTTCCACTGAAAAAGTCACAAATTTCCAAACCTGTTTCCTCATTTGAAAAGCATTAGCTTTTTAATTGACTCACAAATATCGATGAATAGGACACAATATGCTAGGTGTTTTTCTCAACATCGATATGCCAGTGATCAAGACAGTGTCCTACACCTTGCACAGTGTGTATTTTAGTGTGGAAAGCAAGTCACAAATTTAAAAAAATGATGAGAATGACTAGCCATAATATATGTACTCAGATTAAAAACGGGGGAAAGAGGATGGAAAGTAGGGTCTGGGATTTTATCTAAGAGTGAGACAAGGCTTTTCTGAGGAAGTGGTATTTAAGTAGAATTCCTGAAGCAGTGAGAGGAATCTTCATGGAAGAATTCCAGGGAGAAGAGGTGAACAAAGACACCAGCGGTGACAGTCTGTTGTGGTGGTCAAGGTATGTGGGAACAAAGGAGAGGAATGGGCATGGTCGGAATTGAGTTTGGAGAGCCTACATCAGGAGCATCTGGTGGGCCATGATAAGGAGCTTGGATTTTATTTGAGTGTGACAAGAAGCCACTAAAATTCTACACACCAGAATTCTGGGTACTGGGGGAAGAAGAGATAACAGTCGGCAAGCAGGGAGTTGTGAGGGTGAAATGTCAATATTCTAGTGACAGAAGATGGGGGCTTGGGCCGAGATGTGCCAGTTATGACAGGAATTAGAACAGTAGGATTAAAGAATCATTTTCAAGCAGAAGAGAATGAGTGTGCTCTTGGTTTGGCTGTAGAGTGTGAGGAAAAGAAGATTCTTGGTTTGAATAACTGAGAAAATGGTGGGACACTGACTGAGATGAAGAACACTGAGATGGAGGAGCAGGTTTGTCTTGAGGATGGGAAAGGAAAGTGCAATTTGGAGTGTGTCTTAGTCATCCAACTTGAAATGTCAGGTGGGCAATTAGAGTCTAAGAAAGGCCCAGGTTAGAGATATAACCTTGGGAGTCTTCAGTGAATAGGATATATTTTAAGTCACGCAAATAAATATAATTACCCCAGGAATGATTTTAGAGACACGAGAAAAGACAATTGAGCCTTGTCACTTAATGTCAGGGCTTTTTATTCATCTGTTTTTAAAAAAAATGTCATTCTGAACTCAGAAGATAAGATAGATAGATCTGGACAGAGATAATTTGCTTGGTTTCAGGGTGAGGGTCTCAGAGTCCTGAAGGGTAAGCCTTCTCCTAATTTGCTATAATTCCAGAAATGCCCGCAGAACCTCACAGGAGGCTGAGAGTCTCTAAAAAACAAACATTGAAATAGATGGAGCACCTCCAATGTCCTTCCAGCCCTGGTGGTTGGTCAGTCTGTTCCTGGCTGCTGGCCTCATCTATTTGGTTCTCCTGGGCAAGAGAACTAAAGACTCAGGCTGAGTTTCATGGTTTTATTATTTGGATAAACATATTTAGAAGTTCTTCTTAGTAAGATTCGATTAGTAAACCAGCAGACAAAATTATATAACATCAGACCTGAAAGTGAGCTCAAGGATGTTCTCTTCCAGTTTCTTAGATTTATTGAAGCACGAATGATTCTCAGAGGGAAAATGGACTTGCTCAGGTGAATTCTGGAAGAGATAATGGATCTACCCCTGTGCTTTGTGGTTTGCCATGTTGTGAAAAAATGTATGAAAAAGTCTAGAAATTCTTTTGCAAAAATGAAACTGTGGAGTCATGAGAGCCAAGTTTTTAAGAGATTAGTGAACTGTTGTCTAATAAGAAGTGTATGCTAGAGGGTTGTGCTGGAGGAACTTTCAGAAACTTGAAAATAACTCTCCTTTGAATATGATTTATTGGATTGGGCCTGGTGTCCCTGGATTCCTGGGTTTAAGAATGCGTGCATGTATATGCATGTATTTTTTTCAGGGCAAAGAGTTTTTAAGAATTTACTAGATTCTCAAGAAGAGCTACGATTACCCACCATAAAAATGTTTTTGTTTTCTTTTTAAATGAACCTGAAAATCCTCATAGGCAACAAGTTACCTAAGCACTTTAGGCTATGTACTATTTTCATCATAAGAATGTAGTTACCTATTTTCACTTGTTAGTGTCATTATGTGCATCCTAGAAATTAGCTATGCCTCTGAGAAGAGAAAAAAATGACAAATACATAGATTAATCTAAAGTAAAAAGAAATACTTATGTGTTTTAAATACCAGGGTATCATTAGAATATACAGAAAATTTTCACAAAACTCAGGTATACCATACATTGATATGCCAATAGTATTTTGCTATGGTATTGTTTAGTAAATACTTCAGAAACTGTAAGTCTTAGTAAATAGGAAACTATGATTATTTGGTAATTTTTCCTTTGACAAAAAGACTTTTATTTTCCTAGGTCACTCTCCTGTCTAAATCGTTTTTCTTCCTCCATTCTAGGACCTTGTGGGCACTGAAATCCAGCTCATCCATGCCTATTTCCTGTAATGGACAAACTTGATGCTAATGTGAGGTATGTTAAATTTCTGTACATTTTGTGCTGTGAATTGTTGGCATTTCTACTCGGAAGCCTCTGAAGAGTCTGTTGTAGTACAGTTGCAGAGTTAATGGATCTAGGTTTTCTTTAGTGTTGCATATAAACTTCACTGTTTCACAAGTGCAGTACTGTTTTATTGTTAGCATTTTATCATTTCAGTTTACATGATAAATGTAATATGGATGTCAATGTTCCCAGCTGCCTATACTAAAAGCTGCATTATGGTGGTGCCTTTCAAAAATAGATATTCATTTCAGCAATAAGATGTATTTAAATGGGGTAAAGTGGGGGCTGGGGATAGACCTCAGTGGCAAAGCACCTGCCTGGCAAGCACGACGTTGTGAGTTTGATTCCCAATACAAAAATATAAGATGAAATAAATGGGGTAAAATAGCTTAAGAATATCTATCTATATATCTAAACTTTAAATGTAAATTTGAGTAGCTACTTCTAGCATCTTCTAGTGTGTTCCCTTCTTTCTCAGCCAAGGCATCAGATTATATGACATGGTTATGTGACGTGAGATGATTTGTATGATATAGCTTTATAAAGCTAAATGTTTTTGTTTTATTCCCTATAATTTACTGCAAAATTTGGACAATAAATAATAAGATGAGTTTTAGGGAATTTTTAAAAGGCTTTCTCCATTTTATTTGTCACAGTCAAATAGTGTAAAAAATTATATTCAATAAAGCATAGGTGATATGTCTTTTCTGGCATTTGAAGATGGGATTATTCATAGACATCAATAGCTAAAAATCTCCTTAAAAATTACATTCCATGTGAGTAGGTAGGGTGGTGCACACCTGTAACTTCAGTGTTCTGAGAGGCTGCAGCAGCATTTCAAGTTTTAGCCCACCCTGGGCAACTTAACCTAGGAGACACTGTCTCGAAAGTTTTAAAAAAGATTTGAGGATATAGCTCATGCTAAGGCCCTGGTTTGGTCCTCCCACCACTATTCCCACTAAAACAAAAGAAAATGAAACAAAAAAATCAAACCCTCATACATAATTGCAAGACCCTTTGTTTTTCACTCAAGACCCATGGAGTTTGTCTGAGGTATAAATCAAGAGCACCATGGCTGTGTGTTTGAGGTAGTAGAAAGCTGTGACAAAGGGAATCTGTCAAGAATTTTAACAGAAGCCATAGTACAATATCACTTGAATTGCACTATCATCCCTCCAGGGGACTCCCTGAGGGCAGAATGTGTCTCATGATGCATGTGTTATCATTGGCACATGGCAGGCATTTCATAAAGAGTTGTCAATCAGCTAGTCATTTACATATATATCGTTCTAACACATGCTTATCTAAAAAAATACTATATATTAACAATAAAACTTCTTGTACTCTCAATAGAAAACATTGTGAACTTTGTTACTACTAAGTACACTAACCTGATGCAAAGTCTTAGGATTTTAACAGATTTTCAGGCTAGTGGCATGCATTTAATTTTCCTTGGAAAGCTTGTTGAATTATTTGAGCAGAAACAGCATAGTGGAACCCAGTGAATCTCAATTTTATTTTTGTTAATTGAAAGGCTGAAATGAGCAATGTCAACAGTGAACTGTTATGAGATTTTTTTAAGTTCCAAACACTGTATCAAACTGGATCAGCTGGTTAAAATGTACTTTTTGGAAGGATAATTCAGATGTTATAATCCCTTACATTGCTAGCTTTTAAACATTTATTTTTAGAAGCACTAGAATCAGATGGCAGAATACAATTCAATTACATGAACATTAGCCATTCTCTGGGGTACTGTGGAACAATAGTGCAGAATCCAAAATGCTACCACACCCCAGAATCTTGTCTCTGGCCCATCCTCTTGTCAGTTTTCTTCCTGGATCCCATCAGCATATGTTCACCATCACCACCACACCCTTTACCCCACAATATTAGTAACAGGCAAATGTCACTGACTTTCCACTCATTTCCTCTTTAACACAGCTTCTCAGTGTGCAAAATAAAGGTCTTGACTCACATTTACCAAGTTGTGATGTGCGTATCATTAGTAATGAATAATGAATTTAGGACTTTTTAATTCCAAAATTAAAAATTTAATCCAAAGTTACTTCTATTTATTTATTTATTTTAAAGAGGATAAAACCAAGGAAAATAAAATGAATAAAACCAATCAAAACAAATCAGTGTAAGTGATACAGGACTTCAAAACAAAACAAAACCAACAATACTTACCATAATGCCTCTTGTTGTCTTCAAAATAGCTGCAGATACCTTCAGACATAGTGAAAATCAAACACAACACAACAGAATAGAACTAATAAAAACAAAATAATGAATGCAATAAAGGACTTCCAAACAAGACAATAGTAAATGCAAAATGGCTACCATAATATATCTTGCTATCTTTGAAATAGCTGCTCATGCCATCAGATATAACAAAATCAAAGAAAACAAAACAGAACAAAATCCAACCCAACAAAAGAATGAAAATGATACAGGACTTCAAAACAAGATAATAGGGCATTAACAATGGCTACCACCTTCAGAAGGTGATGGCCCCTGGATGCCACACTATATACCACTATCATCTGAATAGATGATCAGACCACTGGCCCTAGACCTGCAAGGTCAGTGAAATGCCAAAATGCCACAAGCATCAAATTATATGTCACCTCAATAGCTATCATTGCAGCCTGTGTTTCTCCAGATGAGCTGGTTGATTCTGGGGGACTGGGGGGGCATTGGCTCTTCTTGTTTGCCAGCCCGCATGCTGGAAGGAATTAGGGTCTGGCTGTCCCCCCACTGGTGGTGGCCCACACATGGTGTTGGTTCACAGGGAGGGCTTGCTTCTTGGTGAGGCCTTGTTCTCTCCCCCTGATATCTGTGAGTGGTGCTGACTCACAGGGAAAGGCTGGGGTCTGGCTGTCTCCTCTCTGGTGGTGGCCCATGCATGGTGCTGGTTTGCAGCCAAGGTTACTTTCTTATCATGGAGATTTAATTCTATTTTGTCATTTAGAGTAATGAAATGAAATTTCCTTTTTATAGAAATTTAAATTAATATTTAAGAGTCAATTTAAAGAAAAATACATAACTTAAAAATATTTATTAATAAATAAGTGTGAGGAAAAATGCCACAGTAGTACTATGAGAATGACTTGGGTCTAGAAACTGATGTTCTAGGTGAAACTAGAGAGAGTGAATTTTATCATGTTAATGGTAGGAAGCAGAAGGTCTTCTCTGGTGAGAGGTTGGTTGTCTTTATTTGGAAAAGTGTCTATATAATAAGGTGGGAGTTGAAGGGGTTGGATTCCTGGCACAAAAGAGTAATCATTTTACTTGCTCTGAAGACAGAGGAAAATGAATGAACTGAGAAGGAATAAATTTCCAGGAGAGCCAGAAGAATGGGTTCTGCTTAGGAAGGGGCAGAAAACCAGTAGTGCAGCAATAAGGAACTTTGAGAGCACTTCAGGTAAAAAACAAAATGACAAAACAAAACAAATGTATGTGTGCCGACCTCTCCAGAACTCAGCTTTTCAGGAAAATTTTCTAGCTTGGCTATAAATTGAGTATCAATGCTTGCTGTATTGTATGTTTAAGGGCATCATGAGCTATAAACGTATCTTGTATTATCCCACTGAATTTCTAAAACAATCTTAAGAGGTGCATACCATTATTATCTTCCATTTAACAATGAGAGACAACTAAGAAACAAAAAGATTGGATAACCTCCTCAAGGTCACATACCTATTCTGTTTTCTGTTACACTATAAATATTTTTGTCAGTAAGTATGTGGATTTGTATGTGTGTGTGCTTCTGTATATAAATTGGAGAGGTAGATGAACTGACCTCACTGTGTGGGAAAAAATATGTGGTTAACAAGAAAGGATGGTTATTTGTAAATGGATGCCTAATAGGAACAGGATGGTGGGAGACTATAAACATCTTGGGGAAATTTCACAAATCCGAGTAAAGGCCTCACTATTTCATAGGCTGTATAATAGAAGGGTTCTATTTTTTCCCAGATATCAAGGAACAGCGAAGTCCTTCTTGACATTTAGGGCTAAATAAAATAGCTTACATTTAAATATTTTGTCAGTCATACTGAGCATTTTGTGTTTTTTTGTTTGTGTCTTCTTTTAATTGAATTTGCTAATTCAGTCTGATTCTTACTATTTTGTATCTGTCAGCATTCTTGACAAGAAACATCAGAACCTAACATTAGCTAACATAATTAAAGATTATCTGGGGGCAGTTATCATGTATGGGCTCTAAGAATTAAGGTGAAAAATGCTAGAAGACCATATTTGGAAATGAAGGACTTAGGAATTTCCAGGAGAGCCAGGAAGTGGGAAAATTGCCAAGCTGTGATCATTGCATTTCTGTATTTTATGCATTAATTATACTCCTAAACCATGTGTCAGGAGGAGTCAGATAAATTCTTGTACTTCAGGATCACATAGTCTAGCTAGAAGAAAAGCATGTAAATTGAGATTAACACAATGACAAAAGAAACCTAATAGTGAGATAGACTATCAGCTATGTTCTCTGTGAACTATAAGGTAGGTGTAAAGAAGAGAAATACTACGTCTTGATTTTAGAAGTAGGAGACACGTTACAAGCATTTTCCTCTTTAGGGCCTGCACTGCCGAGAGAGCAGTGAATGTAGGATGAGTTGACTCGTGATGAAATGCTGCAGTGAATCAGGCCCTAGCTGGAGAAACAAGTTCCTGACCAGTGCTGTCCCTCGGTAAATAGTGTCTCACAAACTTAGCGGTCAGCAAGCAGCTTTTTCTAGATAATCTGACACCTACCTGATTTATTTATTTGGTCCCTTTTCTCCTTGGAGCTCTGGAGAAGACAGCTGTGTTCTTTTGGAAAGAACGACGAAAATGGAAAGAATGGTTTTGTTGATTCTGCAGGAGCTCCTCTTGCATTACAGAAATAAACCCGTGGCCCTCACCAAGTCTGTTCTATCCCTAAGCCCACAAGGTTGCTCACTGTGGCCCTAAAATATGATCCTGACTTCAGAGTTAGCTTACTTTTCTGTTTTATTTCACTAACAGATTCTTTTACTCATGCAGTTTTCCTCAGTTCCAGTGAGATCCCTGAAAGTAGCCCAGGCTCTGTCCTGTCCTTTACTTTCTGTTGTTTAATGCACTTAAAAATTTCTCCTTTTTAAGTATATTTTCTGTGAGTTTTTAATTCCAGAAAGTACAGCTTTCACACAGGAGATAAATAGGTAAAGAAATGCCCATGTATACACATGGTTTTATACTTAGAAGCTTGTCTATCACAGATAATGACACTGGACTTTGAGTGAAGAAAGTTTCATATTCTGATTCTTTTTCAGTATAGCTGTTTTCAGCCTCAACTCAACTCCTTTCCTGCTGTGTTCTTTACAGTTTTCTTCTTTGCTGCCCTTGGGGTTTCTGGGATTTCTTCTTTCTTCAAGAAGAACATACTCATTTAAAATTCTGTTTCTTCCCTACAAAATAATTATGTGCTTTCTTATTAATGTTTCTCATTAGCAACTAGAAAGCATTTTATAAGAATTATGAATCCCATAAATGATAATATGTTTCTTTCTTTGCCAGGGTTGCAGAAAACTGAAAACCAAATTTATAGTTACCACTAGCAAGGGTAGATGATTTCTAGGCAGGTACTGTGGCTGTAACATACCTTTTTACCTTACTTCCTCAACTCTTTTTTTCTCTATGCCTTGTTTAATTTGCTTACATCATAAAGTCTTATTTTTCATTTTTGTAAGCTGCTTGAAGGAAGGAAGGCGCGAATGAAGGAAGGAAGAAGAGATGGAAGAAAGAAGGAAGGAACTATGTTCCCAAGGGGATAATTCTCTTTGTTCTCCCTTTAGTGATGCTTGCTGCCATGTACTAAGGGGTCACTAAGTACTTTTGAACAGAGGATTAAATTACAAACTTTTTTATGCAACAGAAAATCTGAATAACAAAAGCTGAATATTTTAAAAATTAAAGACATAATCTCAATATAAAAGCAAATAGCTATTTTATACAGATGACACTATCAGTTAAAACATAACAAAGTGAGTGGCTGCCTTGAAATAATTACCCAGTTGCCTTAACTATGTTGTGATGTTAAATTGCCATTCATCACTTTGAATCAATAAATTAATTAGTTGTCAATATGACAATAAAAGTTTGTTGAAATTATCCAAACTTTGTTAAGAGGTACTCACTTTTTAAACAGGGGAGTTGATTTTTGATTGGATTATTAATACTGGTGACAATACATATTACGATCCACAAAAGTCTATGGATGAAGTCGTAATTTTTAATGCTAAATATTCCAAAGCCTTGAAATCATTCATAGAACTTGAAATCAGTGTGTACAAATTGTACACCCTAAAGACTTATCAGTATGGAACTGATCTGAAACCAGTGTTAATTCATGTTTGTAACCTGGCAATTGGAATTGTGAACAGGTGCAACTTTAAGGCAGTGAAATGTTTTGCAGGAAATCTCTTTTCAGACTCTGAAATTTTGACATGGATTAGCATATAAGGAGAAACTGAGTGGGTACCTTTTAAAAGGGAATATTTTTATGTTGCTTTAGAAATGTAAATGAGAATAATACTCAGCTTTATTGCTTGGCTGACAAAATGATAATTACTGAGTTAAATCATTTGAGTAGATTAGGAGCACAGTGAAGATGAGCTGGAACTTACCCTGTGCTGAAAACCCCTATGCCTCATAGAATCACAAGGAACCTCAAGCTAGAGATATCACAGACTACCAGAAAGGTGATGACATATTTGTATTTCTAAAGTCATAATCATCTTCAGTATGTGAATGTTGTGGAACTAAACTAGCAGTCTTCTGTGTGCATGTGACACTAAACAGCTTCCAAAGTGCTGTTGCCACAATCTCAACTAACAGCACCATGGTTTGCTGGAAGAGTGTGATTGATGAAAACAGTATGATACAGGTTTCAGTCTTCACTTTTCTACTTACTATCTTTAAGTCTTGAACAAGTTGTTAATCTCATCAAGGTTTCAGTTTTGATGTCAGAGTATGAAACCTTTCTGATGCTTATGCAAAACCCTTAGTATCTTGAACACAGTGTGAATAGGATAAGTGGTGAACATTGTCTTGAGTCATTACAAAGGGAAAGATGAAATAAAGGCATTTATTATCTTTAGGACTCCTATTCAGTTTCAATGCTAAGTCTCTTGATTGCTTAAACGCAATATCCATTTAACTGGCTAACTTATGAATTATAAATTTTTTGAATATTTGTGTTTGATTGTGCCTTTTCTCTGGTGAGGAAGTCTGGACTCTAAAGGTAAGAAAGGACTGTCAATACTGGGGCTAATAAAAGGCTTATATGGAGTGAGTTTACTTGTCTTCTATATTCCATTCAGCGCCCTTTTTTCTACTCTACAGCTTCCGTGAAGTCAGGGATATTTCTATTTGGAGTCAGAGGATTTAGGACTAAATCTGTATCATTTTTGACTCTTAATCTTGTGCTTTATTGAATACAGCCAACTTTTTTCACCCAATCTTTTGGTTACTGATTTTGTTTAGTGGAAAATACTTGACTGTTTCTTCAATATTTATCAAGTTCGGTGGAAAAAGTGGAAACTTTCACATATTTCAACCCATAGGAGATTTAATTGAGGGACTTGTTCACAGAGCTTTCTAGAAGAGTAGCAAGAAGGGTATGTTAACTGAAGATCAAGCTTCCTCATGAGCCCACACAGGTTGCCATGGATCTGTTAGAGAGTTGTAGCCATTATCACTGTTCTTGCTTCTGAAATCATTCATTATTGTCCCAGGAAAAAGCACCTCCAGATACAGTGGTAAAGTAATTATCTTTTTCTTTCATTGCCCGATTTCCCATTCTGAGCCTCTGCTTTAGAAAAGATCATCAAAAGTCAGCAGATGAGGAAGCCTGCAAAATGTAGTTTGCAAACTTCTAGCCTTCTTTAATTGAAATGACTACATGAAAACAGTGGCAAATAACAGGTATAGCTTCCTCACATAGTCTTGGCACCTTCTGGGCTGTATAGCTATGCAATCTGATGTACTAGGCTTGACAGTGCTCACATGGCTTCACATTGATGTAAACACTTGACTCTCAATCTGGTTAACTGTAGGAAGCTCAGTCTTTGTTTAGATTACCTTGTCGGCATGTCTTGGAGAGTTTGATAGTTACCAAAAAGAGTATTTTAAGGGCTCCTGAATTTGTTTTGTTTGCCAAGATTAACTTGGGTAGTCCGTAGCTCTGAGTCCCATGAAGGAATATGTTGAACTATAACTGCTGAAAGACTGTCCCTAGGCCTGAAAGGTTGCCTTTGGTTCCAGCAAAGCAGAAGATTCTTGATAATGAAACTCCACCTCATTTCACAGTGAAGTGAGAAGAGCATGCATTCTGTGTAATACTGAGTCAAAATGTGCTCCATACTAAAATACTTGGGACAGAATTCCAGAGACAATCATTGCTGCATTTCCATTTTCGGTTCTCATCTTTTTTTTTTTCCACACAGAAGGGTGAGTTGATGAATTTTGGCATCAAAGTTTACATGTTCTCAAATCTACCATTCACATGCATCATTCTGAGCTGCTGCTCAGTCAGCCCCAGGGTATTGGCCTCCAAGTCATATGATACCTTGTCATCTCTCCCTGTAGTTTGATCCTTTTGGAACTCTGGAAGCCATAACTAATCTTCATTTAAATCTCAAATTCCAATAGGATTTTTCTAGATAGTTTCTTAGGACTTGTATTAATCAGTGGATGCAAAAACTTGGCAGGGATAGAGGTAATGCCTAATTGTACCATAAATTTTATAAGATCTATATGATTTTCAGATCCTACTCAGTAAGAATTTTCTCCATATTTAATAGGATTGTAACTGTATTGTAGGGTCACCTAGATTACAAAGAGTCTGGGTCTTTTTGTTCTTCTTTATAAGAACAGACTTTTAAGAGCTTCAACAAGAATATGATTTTACCTATCACTATGTCATAAATATGCACAATTGTTAATGCTAATCAAAATGTTTTATAAAGTATAAAGAAATATACATCAGCTGCCATGATTTGATTATTACATACTGTAGACATATATCAAGCCATCACATGATATCCACAAGTTTGTACAACTAAATGAAGAATTAAAAATAAAACATTTATTTTTAAAGGAAGCATATAAATTGATGCCAAGAATTACTTAAAATTTATTTCAAGCTCTTTTCCATAATTTGAAATTTGCTTTGCAGATTGTAGCGTCTTGCAATCACACAAAGAACAGTAGATAAGAGACATAAAGAAGGTTTCAAAGACATTAATTGACTTTTCCTAAGTCCACAAAGCTAGCAAGTGATTTACTTGAACTTAAAATCTAAATCACTGCTTCTTTTAGATTATCTGCTATTGAAACTATCACCTAAACTATATATAAATTTAGATTAGCATTTTACTCAACCACGATTAAATCAGGAAAAAATGGACTTGTACAATAGTAGGAAAATATGAAATCACTTTTTATTTGCTGCTTTGAACATTTGACAAGTTTGCTAAGTCGTTCATTAGGCCAAACAAGGGATCTATATACTGTTTAACTCTGATAATCCAAGAAGTTAATTACTGACAGTGCTTGCATTTTTACTTATGAAGTAACTGTGGCAGAGAGGGATCATTATTTTTAGGGGGAGTCAAAGCCAGTATTTTCACTTAAGTTTGCTGGATGATGAGGTTTATCCTTTGAGCTTCACAGTGTACAGCTGGTCAGAGCATGTAATCTGCCTGCTGGGCCCCTGAGGGTTTTTTTTCCATTGCTTACATTTGGAAAGCAGTGATAAGAATTATCTCCAAGCATATAGAACCATACTATGACATTTGAAACCTGTTGTTTTCTCCCTGGAAATTTATTTTATTACCATTTAGTGAATAGGTTTTTGTTGAATTTAACATTTTTTTTCAATTAAAGAATTACAACAGGTTTCTAAATAAATACCTGTGATTACTGTTTTATCAGTCAAGTGATGATGTTCAAGCAATGTTCTTATTTGCATTTCTAAAGAAGTATAATAATAAACTCTTTTCCCCTTCTCATCTGCCCACTCACTTGCTCCTTAACTTATAATGGCTTTATTAATTTCAGTGCTTATGAAAGGTCTTATACAAAGTATTCATTTTGATTGTTCAGTACTATCATGTCTTTGTGCATACCAGATATAGATGCATATTTATGATAAGCTCCCTTTATCAACAGTATAACTGACATTTCTAGCTTTACTTTACCTCAAATGCCATCTTTGTTCACTGCATATAATTATTGCAGTTCAAATCCTCAAAAGTTAAATTCAGAAAAAGTGTGCATGTAGATACATACAACTATAGAATTATTTTTAAATGTTAAATCAGCAACGTTGTATTTCTTAACTTCTTAGCATTCAAAGAATGCTGGTAATAGTAAGTTCAAAATATTGTAGAAAACTAGATTTGGAATGTACAGAAAGTTGATCAATCTTCACAGAAGGGAGAAGGCCATGACAGGTATTCAAAAGGATGGCCCTGGTATGAAGAGCAGCCCAGATAATAGTGAGTAAAGGAAGGGAGGAGCTGTGTTGATTAAGCAGGGTGAGCAGTAGTCCAGCGGAGATAGGACGAAGATCAGAAGAACTGTTGGGAGCTAAGGCATAAAAGAAAATATACAGATTCTAAAGGAATTGATGGGGCTGGGAGTTTGGCTCAGTGGCTTAAGTGCCTGTGTGGCAGGCCTGAGGCTGTGAGTTCGATCCCTGGTGCCGCCAAAAAAAAAAAAAAAAAAAAAAAAAAAAAAAAAAAAAAAAAAAAAAAAAAAAAAAAAAAAAAAAAAAAAAAAAAAAAAAAAAAAAAAAAAAACCAAAAAGCAAATTTATCTAAAGGAATTGATGAAGTAGAATTCCTGTTATATGGCAACAAATTACATAAGCAGGAAGAAGAAAATACTTTGAAGGTGATCATGGAGAAGAAGTGCGCGAAAATAGAGCTGAGTTTGGAGATGACATAGAAAAATCTGTAACACATTTTGGTAAAAAGCCTGGCAGAAAGTTAACCACATTTTGTGGATTTCTTTGGGAAAATGTTTTGGATGAGATTCTGATTATATCTATTCTATGATGAATGGCATGGACTAGAAATTGATTCTAAAGGGCTAATGATCTTCTGAACCAGTGAAAGATGATTATAACAAGAATGTTACCCTTACATAAAACCTTTTCCTTTTTTTTTTTTTTTTTTTTTGCATTTTCTTTCTTAAGATTTCGGGAATCATGTTATTTTCTAACAGAAATTAACTAAGGATATTTTACACTATGAAGGCATAAGTAAGGTTAAAACTATGACCGTTCTGAGCTATCAGACTCCTAAATGCTTTTCAAATAGAGAACATGTTGTTCTCTGCTTGAAGTTGAAGACTCATGGAAGTCAACCACTTGTTGTACATCCAAAGGTAATTTCATAATTAGTGAGCCATTTCCTTGTTCTTCCATTTCTAGCCAACATGATTGTAAGAGCAGAGTAATACTTTTCATAGTAAATAAATTTTTATGACTCATGAAGGTTATGATGTAAGAGATGTACAAGTAATTGGAAAATAAATAGTGCATTGAGTTTGTGTAAGTTTTCAGCAAGCTATGATAATTAAGATTTTGAACTAATTTAGTACATTAATGGAAGGTGAAATAAAAATCCCATCCTTCAAGAGACTTGACCTTGGGCTGAGCTGAGTTTTATCATGGCACTATTGACAGAAGATTTGCAAAACAGCATGAGTCATCCTAAGGATTCTGAGAATCAGGAAAACTGTGGTTGATTTTAGTTTGCAACTTCAAACATGTTATTTCCTATAGTGGTGCTACTGATGGGTTGCCATCACCCAACTTGATGCTCCTAATTGAGAGGGAGGGATATCAACCAACCAGTCTTCCGTGAATAGGAGATAAGATTCTTAGAGCAGCTCCCTGGGCAGCAAGTCAGCCTGAGGTAGGGTTATGACTTCCTATGCTAGTGCCAGAGAAATGGATGGTAAGTAGCAGCCAGATTTGGAAGAACATTTATGTGAGTAAAATCTGAAAAGAGAGATGTTCAATCCGCTCCAGAAAAAAATCTCCATTTCTGAGAACCTTATTTTGTTTGCAGGAACACTGATGCTGCTAATTAAGAGCAGAGAAGTTGAAAGTTATTTAAAATATCTCATCGAGTCAAAAAAATCCTAAGCACTTAGTCATATTTTTAAAAGAAATCTGTAATTCATATTTGATGAATTTTGCCATACTTCTACTTAATTATGTTGAACTGATGAAGTTTTACTCCATGGAAAGAAACAAACTAGTCACCTTTTTTATATCAGCTTAATTTTAGCAGTGTTTTGTCTAGAATTATGTAACTGTGACTTTGCCACCCTCTCTGTACCCTTCCTATTGCTGCTGTCTTTAGGCTTCATCATCTCTTTCCTGAGTGACTGACATCATTTCCAAACTCCTGACTACAACCCCCTCCACCTCACGTCACTTAGCAGCTTGCCTGGTCACTTATCAGACCATCTTTCTAGAACCTAAGGCTGCTCACACCCATCCTGTCCCTCTTTTGTCAACCTCCTACACATAATCCAAATATGAACTTATTTGTTATCTACAGATAACAAGACTCCTTATCTTCCTTCTCTGTCCCAAGAGCTCTATGTACAAATCACTATTACCAGTTGTAATTTTCATAGTTGCTTCTAACAATTTATTTAATATATGTACCTCCTCTGCTGGACTTCATGTGCCCAGTATTGAAAACACTGTCTGGCGTATTATAGTGTTAGAGGAGTTTAACTAAAATAGAAAAAAACCTTTATTTCCCTTTTCAACTCATTAGTCAATATCTCATCACTGAAGGCCAATCATAGAAAGGTTTGTGCCCAGCTGATATTAACAAATACCACCTCGATACATGCACACTGAAGTTTCCCTGCAGTCATGGGTTCTGAGGCTTGAAGAGATGAAAGGGTGAAAGGATGATGAGAACTTAAGTTCTCTATTGGAACTTCAAAATGCTTTTCCTGTAAGGCTATTCGCAGATATATTATACCATAGGACCTCTATTAAGAGTGTCCTTGTGCCTTTTGACTTGTACCCCATTGTGAGATTCATTCTTCTACCAATGCTACCCTCCCACTCTTATTGCTGCTATTGCTAACAAGTATTGAGCATTTAACAAGTGCAGATGCTGTGCTAATTCACAAGTGCCTTCTCATTTACTCCATATGACAACTCTGTAAAGAGGATGCTCTTATTATCTGTATTTTATATTGAGATATAGAAAATTGAATGAGCTCACACAATCAAAAAACTAGCAAATGACAGAGCCAAGGATTCAACTCTGGTAGGTCTGAGTTCAGACCTTAGTGTGGGGTTCAGACTCTTAATTGCTATGCTACTAAGTACTACACCAATATGCACTACTGTGGCACTTATTACTGGCAATCCACCAAGGTCTGAGACCCCCAATGTTCATTTTACTTTTACAGTAACTGCTTTTACTTCTTTTTTTTTAACTGTATTGCCCCTAATACCATGACCGTGGGTTACTAAGTCTTTCTTTGTTTGAGGTGCTCTACTATAGGGTTTTCAGAGAGTACAATGTGTAATGGGGTGAGCATTACTGATCGTTCACTCTGAAAAAATGCCTGTGACCTCCCAGATAGGTGAGGCCGTGTGCTTTGTGATTTGGGACCTTCTCAGAGGAGATTAGCCCTTTCAACAGCCTGTTTCTCTTTGACTGATTCTCCAGGAAATCTCCCTCTTCTCTAATCAGAAATTCATCAGATTCTGTCTCCCTTGTCTTCTTTTTCTATCCTCAGAGATGGCCAAGCTGAAGACCTAGAATATTAGCACAAGAACATTCTTAAAAAGTGGAAGTCCCTCCCATTTATTGGAATTCCAATGCAGTATTTTAGAAAGTTAACACCTGCTTCAGCTTGGGAACTTCAGTCCTCCTTGTTAAACTATATCCACATGATTGGTTGAATTTGACTTAGTCAACAAAAACCAAATTATTTAGTATGTCAGTGACAAAAAGCAATGATGAGATCATGTCAAATTATGTAGTGATTTTACTAACCAGCTCTGGCCACAGGTTTTGTTCTACAGTCTAAGTTCATCATCTGACCCTTTACCCTTTCTCTCATTATCTGTGCTATTGTTAGATATTCTGGTGGTGTATTTTCCAGTTGCTGCCTCCATCTCTACACACAGAGAGGCACAGTCTGCTTCAGTGGGCAAGGTTCAGTCACTGAGTCTTCCCATAGGCTGACGGAGCTTTCCTTAAGACAAACGCTAATGATCATTTCTTTTCTGTCTAAATGAAAGCCACTGGGGAGGAAAGGGTTCAGTTTCTGTTTTAATCTCAGAGGTTTCTCAAGTAGATAACAGGTTTGGAAATAATTGATGCTCCTTCTGTTCTGTTGCCTTTTTAAAAATTCCCTGTTGTCTCTGTTGTGTTTTGTGGTCTTGCATCCCACTTGTCTAGTCTTTCCTGGTTGTCTTCTTTTCTTGTTTCTCTACTCTGTGCAGTACTCCTACTCTTACATTTGCAGCCCACATTTTTCTATTTCTTTTTTTTAATTTTAATTTTTTGTTAGTACATGTTTGTAGTACAAAATGATTACCTTCCTCCTCAGAGCTGGTGCATGTACATAACCCATCTCAGTTCTTTTATTTTTTCCCATTTCCCTTCTCTTCCACTCATTTGCCCCTCGCTTCATCACTTGGTTCCCTTTCCATTTGCAAAAGCTCTATAAAAGAGCTATGTCACTACTGCCTATCTTTTATTTTGCTCTTTATTTACATTTTGGGTTTTTCACGTAAGAGAAACCATGCAATATTTATGGTTGTGTCCCATTTATTTCATTTAACATTGTGATCTCATTTTCCTACAAATGACACAAATGCATCCTTATTTATGGCAGAGCAGGACTCCATCACATATAAATATGACATTATTTATCCATTCATCTGTTGATGTACTTAATAGGCAGATTCCAAGGTTTAGCTATCATGAATTGCATTGGTATAAACATGGGTATTATGTATCACTGTAAAGTGATATCTTTAACTCTTTCAGGAAGTCTTTAACTCTTTCAGGAACATACCTAGAAAGGGAATAGCTAAATCAAATGGAATTACTATTTTTGGCCTTTTGAAGAATCTCTGTACTGATTCAAAGAACTTAGAATTCTTAAAATAAAATACTCAAACAAAAAACTGGCAAATGAAATGAACAGACACTTCTCAGAAGTAAAAGTGGTCAGTAAGTACATGAAGAAAATGTTTAATGTCTTTGGGCATTAGAGAAATGCAAAAATTTAAACAATACTAAGATTCTATCTTATTCCAGAAAAAAAATGACTATCATCAATAAATCAAATAGTAAGAAATACTGCTGAGGTTGAGAGGAAAAAGAAACCCATCTATCTCTTCTTTACCCCCAACATCTTTACTCTCCTAGTCTCTCATTTGGTTTATTGGCAAAAGTTTTCCTTTTGTTACATAAACAGAATTTTAGAAGTGCTTGGATACATTTTTATGAATTGAAAAATATTCACCAAGTATTTATAATATATATGGCTGAGTGTGGTTGAAAATAAGTATGAGATAATGGTTTGGCTAGAGATAAAGGGTTCCATTAGTAATTCATGTTTATGGTACTTTAAAGTTTATAATATGCTTTCCTGTGCATTCTTATCTAATTCTCACAAAATCCTGCAAAATAGGGCAAGTACAATTTAATTTAATTTTTTGTGGTGCCAGAGATTGAACCTAAGGCCTCATGCGTACTAAGCATATGCTCACTCACTCAGCCACACACCAGCCAGAGGAAAATATTAACCCAAATTGAAGATAAAGAACAGGAAAATTTGAGAGATTATCAAAAGAATATATATATATATATATATATATATATATATATATATATATTGCATTTAAAGCCAGTTAAATGCAGAAAGAAATTCGTCATTTATTGCCAGTAAATAGCAGATCCATGATTAGAAGAATCTCAGTGTCCTGGTTTCTTAGCTCAGTGTTTTCTTGCTGTGCATGTGTAGGTGTGGCAGCACTGCAGTGACGCTGTGAGATGGTAAACCATACATAGAGAGATGTGCTGCTCTTAAGGTACTTGTTCTCCACCGGAATATAGGGAAAAGCTAAATGAAGTTTGGTGAGAAGTAACTGGGATCTGAAAACTATTTTAACCATCAGGATAAAGCTGGCTATGAGAAAATACAGAAACCTTAATTGATATTATCCCAAGCAGTTGGCATCAGGCAAATTTAGGAAATGGTAATATTCACCATAGCAGTTAGTAATCTGGAAGTTGACAATTTTTAACCACAGATAGGTTTCTTAATTTTCTTAGAGGAACTTTTTAACAGGTACTAGGATTCACCTATAATTTCTAGATTTGGAGAAATGATCCACTAGATTCCTGATCCTAAAGCCACTAGGGTTTAGAGCAGTAGTTGTAAGAGACAGGCAGAAATAACAGGCATGTATTTAGAAACCAGTCAAAGCCAGAATGCAGACGGGTTTCTGGGCCTTAGAATGCATACAGTGCTGGTATACAATACAAATGAGTAGCAAGGATGACTTGATGTTAAGTGTTATCAGAAACTCAGCAAGAAGGATTTACGTGAGCTTTGAATTCTCTTGTTATGGATGGAACGGATCAAGAAGAGTTCTAATAATGATATTTACATTCACACACTACAGATAATTTTTGAAAAAAAACAAGGGAAAAGAGATTTTGGGGCAAACTTACATCAAGAGAGACTTCATGAGAACCTGTTCTTTGAAAATATGTATAGGAAAAATATAGCTTATTCATTCTTGGAGCAGCTAAAGAGTTATGCTAGTCATGATTTTTTCAGTTTACAGCAAGAGGAGATATGTTCTGAGTATCTTAAGCAACAATGATAATTTATTAGCTCACCAGCTGAAAAATTCAGAAGTACAAATTGTTGCCCCAGGACTTAAACAAAATCATTAGAATTGGTCTCTGTTTTTACTTTGCCATCCTCGTAGGCAAGGACTTTACAAGTGATAGCACCTTGAAATTCCAAGCTTATTTACTGTCAACTTTTTTTTTTTTTTTTTTTTTTTTTTTTTTTTTTTTTTTTTTTTTTTTTTTTTTTTTTTTTTTTTTTTTTTTTTTTTTTTTTTTTTTTTTTACTGGGGATCGAACTCACAACCTCACCCCTGCCAGGCAGGTGCTTAGGCCACTGAGTGAAATCCCCAGCTACTGCCAACTTCTAACACAGATAAAATACAATTCTTTCAAACAGTTTCAGCAGAGTCTCAGAATTAAGTTCACTGTACCAGATTTCATCCATGCAACAATCTCTGAACCACTGTGGTTTGTGTTTCTGCTGGAATTTCCAAAGAAACTATAGTAATTAGCCAAAAAAATGCCAATTGGTGATGAGTGGGAAAAGCAGACTCAGCTTCACTCAGCCCACTTGGACTGAAAGTAGGAGCAAGATAGCTCCTCCAAGGAAAACAAATGAATGGGGGAATAAATACTTGATAGCCTAAAAGTGCAGATGTCTGATATAGAAACAAAAATCTTTTCATAAAGGAGGCTAACTTTAAAACGCAAGAGTTATGTAAAAGCTTAGCTGTGTGGGAACTCCTTTGTTAGGTTAAGTAAAGTCTGCCTTTTATCAGTATGGAAAATTATTGTGTCGCCGTGAACTGACCAGAGTCTACACCAGAAGTTTGATGCAGCTGGCCAATACTAAAAGAAAGTCATACCAAGTGGTAGGTTCCAGTGGAACTGACAAGGTTGGAAGGATTAGATGGTCCTCCAGGCTTGAAAAAAGCAGAAATTCAGAGAAGACAGCTGAGAGAATGGGATCCAGTTGTACTATCTGGCAAATCATAATAGACAATTTTATCACAAAGCAAAAGCTTATATTGTACTCTCTTAGTCATGGGCAGTATCTTGATTATTAGAAGCCTTTTGGTGGAATTACATTCCAGTTAACTGATTTATCCCTAAGAAATAAAAGACATGAAGTTCAAATACTCTTTTGAATTTCAAAGACTCTCTTCTTATTGACAAGCACTAAGCAGTCTGCTTGGTGCAAACAAATGGTTATACTTGACCAAAGCAATGTAAATCTCACTACAACAAGTGATTCTGCTAATATTCCTTCCCTATTTCTGGATATTATTCTGACATATACAAATATGGTTGTGTACATATATGGTAAGTTGGCGTACATATGAGGAGACAGTGGTAACTGTTCTTCTAAGTGTGTATCCCCAAATGAGTGTCAGTTGTGTGGATACAGCAGCTATTGAGTCTCACTGTGGTTTTCTTTCAGTTAGTCTGAAATCAGACCCTGATTGAGAAAGGAAAGATTGTGGTGGCTAGGTCAAGCCTTCCCCAGTATAATAATATCACAGATGCTTGAAGGGAAAAGAAAAGTCTTTGCTGAATATGTCTGTGTAATAGAAATGTAATTCAAACCACAAATGTGAGCCACATATGTTATTTTAAATCTTCTAATATGTATATTAAAATAAGCAAAATGAGATGAAGTGAATTCTAATAATTTACACCAGTATTTAATTGAACACTTTAAAAATCTTATTTATACATATAATCAGTATAAGATTATCGATTAAGTTGTTACTTTGTCTTCAACATCTGGAGTGTATTTTCCATTTACAGCACAGATAAACTTAGCCACAATCAAATATTTGGTAAACATGAGTGGCTAATAGCCACCATATTGTATATTGCAATATTGTAGAATTTATGTTCCAGATATTTACCCAAATGGGTTACCATTCCCTGTTCCTAATCTCTCCCCACTGCAGACACTGCCAGTGTATCATTCTTTCTTCTTGTGTTCTGATTCTGTTAGGACTTCACACTTTCCCATGGTGTTTGAGACATGTCCAACGAACTGATTAGTTACCTAGTGAGTAACTTAAAATCATTTTGCCAAAGCATGCAGCTAGTTTGATTTGTAACTTTTCCTCTGTGTTCTTCTGTACATTTCTTTGAGGTTGCTGAACTCTCCTTGGGCTTAAAGTGCAGGTGTTCTGCCCTTACCTTACCTTGCCTAAGTAGACACCAAGCACTCAGGAATACAACCTCACCCTCACTTTATCTCTCTTTCTTCCTCAATATAATGAGACAGTTTCCTGAACTCAGTTTCTATATTGTCTGTTACTCTGCCCTGGTGATTTGTAATGGATATTTTTAGCATGAAATATCTCAGAAGTTTTGTTTATTTTTGTATCCTTTTTAATGTTACCTATTTTCAGAATAAAAAGCCTACATTTTCCAAGCTCTTTTTTGGGTTTGATAAGTTTCTTGCTTTTCTGTTTTCTTTTGTCACTCTGTCAAGTTACAGCTCATTTCCTGCTTTGGCCTTTTAAAATTTTCCTCCCACAGCTTCCACAAACTTGACTGGACCAGTCAAACCGTAAAAGTAGTGTGGGGACGCCCTCCTTCCTCTGCGTGTTCTCTATCGGATTTCCAATCTTGCCTCATTCCCACGGCCAGACTGTGTGGGCTGCTGCTGACTTCATCAGCGTTTTTCTTGGGCTCACTGCAGATCCCCATTTACCCCTACATTGCCTGTATGTAAAATTTGGCCCACAGCAAGAATCCAAACAGAAACAATTTTGTCTTGAAGGTCAGTGACTTAGGTTTTCCCTCCATTATTAATTTCAATGATTGTCTGGTTTTCAAAAAGAATTTGCTTCCTTAGTCAAGACAGACATTTTTACTCACTTTAACAAAATATCTTCAATTTCTTTAAACTGGTAGTATTTTTAAGGGTATTTTTTTGCAAGTATCATTAATAATTGCTCATTGGAAGAAATAGATCAAAGACAGTGTGGTCTAGTCCCAGAGTTTTACAGATCAGAACAGTGAAGCCCAGTGACAGGAAGACAACTCCGGGCACCTACAATGCTAAACTGAATTCCTAGGTTCTACTGCTGTCTTGGTTACTTTTCACTCATTGCCAAGACAAAATACCTGACGCCCAAAATTAGGGAAGGAAAGGTTTATTTCTTACAGTTTCTCAGGAGTTTCAGTCCATAAGTAGTTGGCTCCAAGGCAGCATTGTGGGGCCACCACTCATGGCCACCACAAGCAGCAAGGCATGCTGGCAAGAGAGAGAGCTGAAGTGGGCAAGAGAAAGACCCGCCTCCTTTACATTGTATCTCAGCTCCACCTTTGGGTGGGTGCTGCACTCACATCACCAATCCCAGTGCTAGACAACAAACCCATCACAAGCACCAGACTCAGTCCCATCAAAAGTATATGAGGACTTGGGGGTACATAGTATCACCCAATGCAAGTATTCTAAGGTCTAACCCTATCATGATGTCCTTCTTGTCTTCCTTCTGTCCTTTCATTCTATATCCGTTTCTCCCTTCTTTCTTTCCCTCTTTCATTTCTTTCAATCCTACTACAAAAATCTGAAATTTTATGGGCATATTCCAGATGCGTCGTCCTAAATCAAGCAAAATGAGAGCATTCAGGATAGTGTGTGTTATAGTCCTCAGTATAGCTTTATGATCACCACAGTCTAAATAACAGTGATTGGTGATTCATATTAAATCAACAGAGACTCCTTAGCCTTGAACTTTCAGCATTTATATCCTTTGTTGCATAGTTTAGTGGTTAAGGAGATTTGCAATTGATAGAAAGAATGCCGAAAAAATTGAGCAGCTTGTTAGGAGACTGCAACTGAGAAGGCCCCACAGCAAAGATAAGGCACATACAAATAGGGTAAAGGTGTGTGCAAAATTAAAACCAAGGAAGAATAGTAGAGTACTCTATATTTACAGTAGCAGTGAGATGTTACTGCCCCTGTTCTCTAGTGCAAGTTTCTTACCCTGTGAAGGAGTAAGGGAAAAGAGTCACTGTCAGAACCTAAAACCATAGCTGGTTGTAGATGTTTATTCAATAGAAGCTGTGGGCTTCCATACATATAGGAACCTGTATCCCACCAATGAAAGAGATGGGTTTATATGAAGTTGGATTAAAAAACACAATGAGTGTTTAAATAAAAAAAAATTATAGTAAAAAAAATAATGACATTATTGCCCCTCAAAATAATTTCCTTCACTTCAAAGACACATATGCCATCATTTTTGCCATTTTCTCTGGTGGTTGTGGAAGTTATCTTTAGTGTCTTTAGTTGCACTCATGGTTGACTTCATATCATATATGCTGTATATCATATATACAAAATTTTTACCTTTCATGGTCGTTTTGACTTTGAGGAAGAGCCAGAAATAGCAAAGTGCCAGATCCGGTGAATAAGGTGGTAAAGACACACCATCATGTTTGCACAAGCCTGCCTTTCCATGACACTCACAGTAGCATTTGCCTTTTTTTTTTTTTTTTTTGCAGCACCGGGGATCGAACTCACAGCCTCATGCCTGCCAGACAGGCGTTTAAGCCACTGAGCCAAACTCCCAGTCTTAGTTTATTGAGGCAGGGTTGCACTATGTGGCACAGGCCGGCCTTGAGCTCGCATTGTAGCCCAAGCTGGCCTGGAACTCACAGTGCTCCACCTACCTCAACCTCCATAGTGCTGCGATTAAAGGCATGCGCCACCACGCCTGGCTCGCTATCTTTTTTATCATGCCTTATAAAGATGCAAAGGAGGATTTCCAGAACTACTTTATAAGATGGCAAGAATGATGTCATAATTGCTTTTGAAGTAGGAGGGGATTTTGTGGGGGATTAATGGCAGTGTGTCTTTTACTGTAATCAATTTAAAAATTTAAATATTCACTGTATTTTTTTAAATCATGCTTTGTATTCTAACCATTTTCCTGTTAATGCCTCTTGTTGACTAAATCCACCCAGTAGCCAGAGAAAAAGGGAACTGATAGATATGGTCCATGCACTGAGCCTGGTGGAGAGAGAAGGTGATTGAGGGAGCAGACTATGCAGGCTAATAGTAATGAAAATTTTCTTGTTTTGGCTGGTGAGTATTTCTGGTGATAGCTGCCTGATTTTGCTTTGGGGAGTAACCTCTCCTTGACTCTTGGGGTCTTGTATTTTGAGTGGAGTGAACTGTTCCCCAAGTTCCAGAGTGGGCACGTGCTCTATCCCTATGCCCATTCAAAGTCTCTGGTCCTTAGCCACAATGATTGGTTCAGGGGTTTCTGAGTGACATCCAGAACTGAATCACAGGAATCCTTTCTGCACCAGACCTCCTGAAAATAGAGGTTTGGAGATACTGATGGCCATCTCATCACATTTGGGGGAGAATCTTCCCAAGAATGAAGGCATCACAGAGTTGCTGAGGGATGGAAGGAGGGAGGGAAGCCAAATCCCACTGGCCTTATGAGTCTGTGGTTCCCACTGTGTGTTTAGCTAGACCTTTCTCACTGGCCCTTTCAGCAGTGTAGCCACATGTTTGGTTTTGCTTAAACTGCTTTAAGTCCAGGTTTCTGACATTTAAATCCAAGCAGTCCAACTTAACTCATTATTGTTAAGAGGCCAGGTAAAACACTTGAACTAAGGTATTATTTATAGACATGAAAAAGAGGTGATGATGTGAGACTGAGAAATTAATAAACCTATGGTTAGGTTCAATGGATGATTGGGACAATGTACAATTGGTAATATGGTATTTGTAGTTGCTCACTTATCCTATCTCCTTTGAAGTTTTATGGAAATAATTATGGTATAGTATAGAAGTCACTAAATTATGCTGTCTGTTGCTGATTTTATAAGTTTATAAGGCAAGTAAAGTGGTAACTTTATGTATGCAGGTAATATAAGAAAAAATATCTCTGTGTATGTACTGAAAATAATCTAGACTGATATGCACCAGTGTATTTACATTGCTTGCCTCTGGTAACAGGATAATGGACATTGCTGTTCATTCATCTGTCTGTATTATTCTGCTTTTCCTGTGAATGATCATGTGTTGCTTTCTAATAAGAAAATACAAACAGACTTACTATAGTCAACAGTGTTATAGTTTTCACAGCAACTGAAGCAGGTAAATGCTGATCACAGGGCATCGGAGCTGCTGAGTAGAAGTCCAGAAAATATCCTTGTAATTAATCAGCTGGATTGGTGTGTGTGGAGGGGCATGCCTAGTGGGTACAGGCAAGAGGATACTGGAATAATCCAGGCTACAGGTAGCCTAGTCTTCACCTGGGGGATTAGAAGCCATTTGTATCTTCTTTCCTCTATTGAGATAACAATTGTTACAACACAATGTATAAACTTTCCACGGAAGAAAATTCTAAAAACATTTTGGAAAAATAAACTACCAAAAAGGTTTAAAACAACTGTGTTTTTCCCTTCCTCAGGCAAATTCAGAACCATCTGTGTCCAAAAGTACTAACCCCTCAGTTATCGAAACGACTTGCTTGCTATCTCTCCTTTAAGCAGATACCCAGGATGCCTTCCTTGAGCTTATACATGGCCCTCGTTGCCTAGCAACTTGAGTGGAATTGCTGTGTGTGCTTCTTAATCACTGTATAGTCTTGTCCTTTATCTTCTATAAAAAATAGAGAAGAAAAAAAAAAAGGAGGAGAGAAGTACTATGGAAAACAAAGTGAGGAAAATGTCCCAACTGTATATTTTAGTTGCAAAACAAGTGTCAGCAGTTGAATAAATTTAAGCAGGGGAATATTTAAAAATTTTTTTTTATCCCACCTGAGTTATTGATTGGCAAGTAGAAGTCTTGAATCAGCATTTTATCTGAGCAGTCTGCAGAAGGTGTCCCCAGGAATTTAATCATTTCCTTAGGAACTTTTCACTTACTAACTCATGAGGGCTAACTTCCCATCTTTTTTTTTTTCAGGTAGTTGTGATAAGCAATTTTTTTGAAGGACAACCTCATATTAAGGTTGTTCTTAAAGCTCTCTAGTTTTCCTTATCCTACTAGAATTTAAAAAAAAATGTACTTTCAGATTCTATAACTTTCAGGATAGTGAATTCTGTAGTAGTGAAGACCCCCGAATTGAAAAAAACTCACGGAGCGCCCGAAGAATTTAAATGGAGCGTTTATTTTCCTGGCCAGGCGACGCAGTCTCACTTAGACCCAATCCGAGACTGCGTGCGTCTCAGTGGCCTGGAGGGGCTTATAAAACACTAGAACAAAGAGAGGAGGAGTTTTGCTAACATGGGTACAAAAGTTGAGTACA
>RJWM01012744.1:0-55525 GCA_004363535.1 Dasyprocta punctata
TATTTTATGAACTTGCAACAAGTTATGTTTTTCTTTTGTGAAACACTACATTAGACATTGACTGGGAGCATTGTGGAAAAGTAGTTTTATGAGAGAAATTATAATTTTTCAGTAGTTGCTTTTTTGAAAAAATAGAAGGGTAATTACCTTGGACTTAGTAGAATTTAGATAATTTCTCAGTATAAGATACTGTGAAAACCAAAATGTTCCTTACCAGGAAGAAGGGAAATCTGAATACATACGCGATATCATTGGAAAATTAAGATTGATTTTCAGTATGTCACTACTGGCCTGTAAATTTTCACTGACATAGTGTGGAATAAGATACCTAAATAGAAAGATTTGGCAAACTAAGGATACAGGCTCAAATAAATTGTAGAACACCAGCATCAGAATGTAGGAACTTCAGTGTTTAAAAACACAATACTACAGATAATCTTACCTATTTACAGGCAAGTGTTCACTTATCCTGAGTCATAAAGTTTTCCCTTTTACTGACTCCCACTGCCTTCTTCTGCCTAGTATTTTCTTCTTCCAGAAACTTGAGAAAACAAAATCATATGAGGTTTTATTGTTTTGTTTTATTTTGCTTTTTTACTTAAGAGAAATGGAAAAACTGGGCTTTTAATTTAGATTACAATTGAAGTATTCAAATAGTTGCCAATGCTGGCATATGAGCCATGCTGAGGCTGGATCCGAGTAAACGCAGTCTAGGGGAACAAAGCCATTCTTCAAGGGACTCCCCATCCATCTCCACTCATCCCTTAGGCTTTGGTCCTGTAGCACCGAGTGGGGTCCCATACACATGCTGTACCTGTCAAGTACCAGAAAGGCCATTACTGGTACTGCAGCTACAATGAGAGGCACATAGAATGAAGAGATTGTGAATGCATTTATCTGGCCAAATTCAGAAAGGAACTCAGTACAGTATACCTGTGGTGCAGCAGGAACCTTCTCTTCTCTAGGCAATGGACACATTGTTTATCTGCTACTAAATACATTGTATTGCCAAATCATTTGAGTTTCCTTTTTAGTACTGTTTCTCAATTATTTAGATTTTTGAGCCAGATAAAAAGTGTGTATTCAATGTACACAATATGATGCTTTAATGTGCATGTACATGGTGAGATGACAACTACAAACTATTTAATATATCCATCATCTTATGCTTTTAACATTTGTGTGTGTGTGTGTGTGTGTGTGTGTGTGTGTGTGTGTGTGTGTGGTGAGAGAATCTAAGACCTAACCACTAAATTTCAACTATACATTGCCATTAACTATAATCACCATACTGTACATTTGGGCACATTATTCACATAACTACAAATTTGTACCCTTTGACCAACATCTCATTATTTCTCCTACACCCTAATCCAATGGTGGTGAAGATATGGCACGCATGCCACAATGGGTTGTTTGCTATCACTGAAAATTCTGAAAGGTTTGCCATTCCTGCCAGTATATATGTGCAAACATACATAGACTATATACACAATGTCTGTATGTATATATCTTAATTCACCAATGCATTTGATTTCCTTTGCTTTAATATTAAATGTTTTACATAATTCCCAACTTTATTGGCATATATAATTAACAAATAAAATTCTAAAAGATTTAGGTATGCAATGTGATGATTTGATATATACATGTATTGTGAATCAATTCCACAATCCAGTCAGTTAGCACAAATATCGATTGACTTAGTCACCATTTTTGGTTTGTTTCTTTTCTTTGGTTTGTTTGTTTTCTTTTGGCTTATTTTGAAGTAGAACAGATGTCTTCTTTTTAAAGTGTTGTTTGCTTGGTGGGGTTTAGTTTTTGGTAATAGTTGAGCTTAAAAACATCATTAGGAATTGAACAGTGCTCCTGTAAGTTTTTCCTTTGCCTCCCTATTTAAGTTTCAAAGAAGTTCATTATCTTTTTCACATCTACAAAACCAACCTATTCCTTTACAACCAAATCACTGGGAAAAGTAGGGAAATCATTAGAGAGAGAAACTTAAATTGGCTGGCAATTTAATTCTTTCTGTAACATTAGAAATCAGAAAACACTTAAAAGGTAGCTCATGATAGAATTATCACAGGATCACTTCAAAACCAAATAACCATTACAGTAAGTGACTTAGATTTTCAAGAGGTCCACCATGAATGCGTATTTCTCGGTGGTTACACACTAAATATGGAACCCATATATTTTGTTCTAGTCAAATTCTCTCTATTCAAATCTTGCACCTGCCTTTACTCATATTTTAATGATCTATATTCAAAATTCTGTTTTTCCCACTACTTTTTTTAAAAGAGTACATTTCTCTTAAAATGCCTGGCATTCTTTTTAATTGTAATAAAGGTAGGAGGTAAAAACTTTGCTATTTTCTTATTTCTTTCTTGGACTTGAAGTTTCAGAGGTAACTGGCTAGAATTAGACTCACAGGAGAAAGAAATTTTCCACTGCAGAGAAAAACAGTTTTGTTGGGGCTGGGAGAGAAAACGCATATAAGATGACTTTGAGAGCTAGAAAATTTCTAAATGTTGAGCTTTTTAGTCTTTAGCAGGCTAAGATGTTCAGCCAAAAGTGTTCATCTGCCTTCTGCAGAGGGAAAGCAAAAATGGGGCTAGGAGGATCTCTAAGTAGTTTTTTCATGTGCAAATCTGTTTCATAGGAGCACAACACATATGTTTCAGTGCTTACACTGCCATTGTTGCTTCTTCTTTTTCTTTTTTCCAACTGGGCACACAATATGCACCCAACGTACCTATAAAAGGTCGACTGAAAAATCACATTTTATAGTCTGCCAAAGGAATGTTTGTATTAAATTGCTTCAGTCAAAGAAAGTTTCATTGTGATCAGAACCCAAGAGATATAAAAGGCTCATAAAATGTGGGTCATAATGTAAGTTTATAAGCCTGGTTTCTACTTAATTTAAATTATAGTGGCAGTGTAAGAAATTGTGGTTTACCAATAGCACCAGGCCTGAGGCCAAATGCTTTCTTTCCACTAGCTGCTTTGATAGCCTGCCTCTATTGGAAAGAGTTAACTGCCTTACACGGAGATTTCTTGTAACTCGTCTTCTGAGAAAAATAAAATTTACTAATCACACAGAGCCACATGCGTTACTATGGTTTATAATTATGAAGCAGCAAATATACTGCAGGGTAGAATCTACTTCATGAACTTTTTCTTGGTGATTGTTTGTTTGTTTGTTTGTTTGTTTTGCTTTGTCATTTTGCTCCTGGATTAGTACCAACTCTCAAATATATGCCTTGAGCTAGTTCATGAGCTCCAGAGAGAAGATGAGTTTAGTATCTTTATTTAAAATTATAATTTACTTTTTAAATTGGTCTGATTTGACTGAATAAGCCAGCGATTTATAGTTTCTCATACTGGATATTGAGAATCAAAATAATATTTCCAGTAACATGAATCACATTCTTGTTTGTTACAGTATCTATTTGACTTTTAAAGCATAGAACTTTCTGTACAAAAGATGCTGGAACATAACAGATAAACTGAGCTGCCTAATCTTTGATCATGTCTGCTTGGCAAGTTTTTTAAAAGATAGAAATGACATAAAGAGCTTTGATCAAATCCAGTCAGCTTTAGCGTTTATCCCACAGTCTAATATCACAGCACAATGGCAAACCATCAAAAGACAAGCAGTTGGAAAAATACTCATTTTGGTATTATTTTCATAATTAATCATGACCAGTATGATTTGACCTTTTGAATATTAATCTAAAAGTATTTATGGAATAAAATAACATTACCACTACAAATAAAGAGAAATAATAATAATTACTGTAACGGAAATGGAGTTTAAATTTCATCATGTCTTCTATACTTGTGTTTCAGTTCTATTACATACAGGAGGATTTTATCGTGAATGGCTGTTAATAAAATATTTTCCAAATTAGTGTACTATAGCTCCAATACATGGTGGAAAATGAATAATGCTCTGTAGATACCACAATAGACAAACAGTCACACTCCAGTGGTATATTTCAGGTAATAACACATGCTTTGTGAAAGACAACATTGCCTTATTAGCAAACCATTCACCAATCACATGGTACCTAATTTCTCAGTCTTAATTTGATCCTTGAAATATGTTGCAACTTGGAAGGAAATTGAAAGACTATCTAGTTCACCTGTCACTCAGTAAAGGAAACTTTTACAGTGATAACTTGAATTTCCAGTATCTCATATACTTTCAGGGTAAATGAATTCACTGACTGGAAATGTGTCCAGCCTGCTTTTAAAGAGTCACAATTTATTTATTTCTCCTATTGGATCAAAGGTGACCTCTCTATGACTTCTTTTCAGAACTCATATATCTACTTGAATCACAAAGAATAAATTCCATCCATCTTCTGTATACAAACCCTTTCAAAAGTCAAAACAGCTGTCATGCAACCCCAATATCTTTCTTTCTTTGGATAAAACATTCGTGCTTTCTTTAAATGCTTATTTGATGAGCTTTTGATATACTATGCTTGGTGCAATCTTACTAGTATACCCAACGGTACTGTTGGCTGATCTTCTGGGGTAATTCCCTCTGTTATTTTACATTCTCTATTTCTATTAATGTGGCATGCGGGTTGATTATCTTTAATGGTACAAAAACTCACAGGTGACAAATTATTAAAGTCACTCAGTGGAAGCTACTAAGGACAATGACGATGTGTGGGTATCTTTCCTATAGGACACTTAACACAATATATATCTTGAACCAAGTCACAAGACATTACAATTATCCCTAAAGTATTTTATCACACTAGTTTCAATACAGTCTCAGGCTGTAGCGGTCTTTTTTAATCTTGACTTTCCTGTGTTAATCCTTTGGTGACTTTGTCACCAGTGTCTGCATACAGTGGACTTGGCACGCTATTTATGTCCTAGTGGTTAACATCTGTTTATTATCAATCTCTTGGGAGCATAGCTTTAGCAGTTATTAATCCAACCATTTGTTTTATCAACAGTTTCATACTTCTCTGTCACACATAGAAAACAATATGCAAGCTTTTATTAAATCTGTAGCTTACATCAAATCTACCAGTTTTATCAAAATAAGGTCCTGTGAAAAGTAATGTTTTGTTTTGGGTTGTTTCACTTTGTGATTCAGTGGAAAAGTTACTCCTACATATTTAAACCATTCAAGAAGCAAAAACTATTAAATAAAAGTTATAGTTTCCTACCTAACCACGTATTTTTCCTTTTTATTCTTTATCTGAGTGACTATGAAGTCTTTCGTGAAAAAGAATTAATGAAAATAACTCACAATGTCTCGAGTGGTTCCAGCTCCATATGATGTTTATTATTTATTAAGTTATTGAAACCTGTAAAATGCAATTAAAGTCTTAAAAAAAGTCACATAATCCTAGGTCTGGAGATTGTGTATCTATGTAATTCTCATGTTGAATATTGTGTCCACATGTTTGGGGGCTTTATCTGAGCTGAGTTACCATTTAGGGAGAGTAAAGAAAAGTATTGTGGTTATTTAAAGCACACATATGAAACATAAACCCTCTATTGTGATTTAATTCCACTTCAGTAAATTATATGCTACTAAATTTAATTTTTCTTCAAGATACATTTGGCATAGTTTTTTTTTATTTCTTCTCTGATCTTGTGTAGAAATTCTAGGTTCTATATTTTGTATTCAACCCAAAACATTGTGCTCATGTTTTCTCTTTGTTAACCTTATGTATGCCACACAGTGGATGTGGTACAGTGTGTTTTCTTTTACAGATATAGGCAAAATAGCTGAGAGTGCAAATCAAGTTTACATTTCACCTCTTTAAGGAGTGTTAAATAAAACAATCTTGACAAAGTGTCATTTGTTAGCATTTATTTATTTTCTACAATTTATAATATTTATGGAATAATAGTACGCACAATTATGAGAGGATTATCAACAGACAATCAATCCAGCAGGTAAACCAGAATCATCATTCAGAACCTGTCTTATGTGCAACAGAATGACACGGTGGCTTTTAAGATGTGGCTTGAGAGCGAATAAATGACTTTACAACCAAATCTCTCCTTGCCGCAGGGCAAATCGCAGCAATTACATGCAAAGTGATCTAAGAGAAGGGTGACACTCAGATTCCCTACTGGCAGTTTTCTTATGTTGGCTTTGCATCCTATTTTCAAGAGAAAGAGAAAACAGCATTCTTCTTAATAATCTTTGGCCATTTTCTCTTCTCACTGCTCATTGGGGCCTGTGCTCCTCCTCATTATTATAAGAGCATGGTCATGCTTTTTTACAATGCATTACAGTGGTTAAAAGTATTGAATTTAGCCTGATCAAGGCTTGAATATCATGTCTGTTCTCTGGCTGAGTGTCCTCAGAACAAGTTCAATCTTCTACTCCTCTATCCATGTCTGGCTATGTAATTTATGAGACATTGTAAAAAATAATGTGATTTCTCAGTCAAAAACAGAAAAATTTGCAACTGAAGGTATCAAATAGAAAGCTACATATATTCTCCTATGAGCTGTCTCTAAGGTTGCCATGTTGCTTTTTATTTACTATTTATAATCATCCTAGTTTTTTAAAATGCACAGGTATTAAAATGATTAGAACAATTTTATTGCTATTTTTAATGTTTTGCAGTGCCAGTTTTAAATGAAAACACCAAAATGTTTAGTTTTCCTGTAGAATCACTGAAATCAAACATCTCCTATTTTATGGCATGGACATGCAAAATGTATTTTGTTTTTATTAAAACAATGAACATATATAAAACTATCCCTAATGTCTTCGAACATTTTCAAGCACTTTTTAATACACACAGATTCCACTTGTTTTATCTACCTTTATCTTTCTAATGAACAAGGAAGGATGACCAAGAAAGGTGTAGGCGGCCATACCCTTCCCATTACTTCTGTGTCCTCATGTTCAGTTAGTTGTGCCCTTCAGGGATGAAACATGAGCAGAAAGGTATTACAGAGTTCCTTTTTTGCCTTCCTTTCTTTTTATTTCTTTCTTTTCTTTCTATCTTGTGTGTGTAGTACTGGGCACTGAATTCAGGGTCTTTACGCTGAGCTACATCCCGAAGTCTTTTTTTTTTTTTTTTTTTTTTTTTTTTTTTTTTTTTTTTTTTTTTTTTTTTTTTTTTTTTTTTTTTTTTTTTTTTTCGAGGCAGGGTTTATTTGTCATTTCTCTCTTTGCTGGGAAATATTACCCGATCTCCACAACTTAAGAAAGAGTAGGTCTATTTTGAATCATGTTTCAGCCTACAGTTGGCTGGTTCCTAGGCAGGATGGCATGGCAGAAGGCCGTGGAGGAAGAAAGCTGCTCACGGCATTGTGGGCAGGAAGTAAAGAGGCAAGGGAAGAGCAGGAAATGGAGATGAGACATCCCAGGGCACAGCCACAGTAACCTGCCGCTTTCCACCCATCTCCTCCTCCTAGGAAGTCAGCTACAAGCACCCACAATCTAATCAGCTCCAAAAGATCTGTATGTACATGAGGCTTGAGCGAGAGAGACCTCTAGATAAAACCCATAGCATAGGGTACCACTAGGTCACTAAGTTGCCCAGGTTGAGCTTGAACTCTACTCGACCAATTGCATTTCCTAAAACATCATTGCATTCTTTTTCCTTGAGAGAAAGTTCAGGCTTCAACAACAACAACAGCAACAACAAAGTGAACCAGCAGAATTTTTAGTGCTTTCATTTAGTTATAGACAGTGCACAACTAGTTTTTACTTTCCTTGAGTCTTCGAACTTTCACGCTTAATGGAGCAGCTGGAATTCTGCACTGATTGAGCATCAGAAACTTTATGCTGTTAGAGCAGCAAGGAATAGTAGCAGACTTAGCTAATGTGTGCATCTCTGGTGTTCACACACATTCTCACTCGTTCCGATACATTTCATATACCAGTCCGAGGATCAAAGATAAAACCATCAAGGCTTTGCAAACAGCAACAGCAGGGTGTTAAAAGGAGTCTGGGTCCTTCTGGGCACTGAGCCTTGTGCTTACACAGGGGCTGCACACTCAGAACTCGTTTCTTCTCCAGTATAGCATTTAATGTCCAATGTCCTTTCCTCTTCCCTCCACTAGCTGGAACTTGTACTCAGAATTATCGTTCCAATGCCCAGCATGGTGTCTGATTTAGTAAGTGCTCATTTTTTGACTGGCTAAATGAATAAGTAAATGATTATTATCTTAGTTACTTTTCTCTTTCTTGAGATAGTTTGTCTCACAATGAGAAAAGTAACTAAGACAACACGTAAATCATTCTCAAAAAGGATTTTTTTTTAAAGTTATTAGGGGGTTAACATTGGCATAATGTATTACTAAATGTGAAAAACTTCAAGATTACAAGGTGTGCTCAAAATGGTATAAAATCTAAAATATCAGCTGGATGAAAATAATAGAGGACAAAAGTAATAGAGGACAAAAATTCTAATCACTCCCTTAGGTCTGAGTGTAGCTGTCTTCTGATCTATTCAGAAAAATAAGTCTGAAAACCACTTCCACAAGAGCTGGAATTTTCAGTGTTTCGTTATTTACTCCATTACCAGTGTCTTTCCCTAAATATGGTGATTGGTAAATAGGCAAATGGGAACATATAAATATATTGACTGTAGCGTTTAAAAGCCATGACAAAGCGGTTAAGCAAAACTAATGTTATTAAATTTATATCATTCAGATTTTGAGAAAGGTTTCTGTTCTAGGTGCTAAATCAGTTACAAAATTTAATGCTGAAAGTGAGAATTGCTCAGCTGATACTATCTTTCTCTCCAGTGTAAAGGAAATCCTCATTCTCAGTTTCCTGACTTCCCAGAAAATCTTCTCTAAGAACCTAACTATGGGAAAGAGGTGGTGAAAGAAGAATAAAAGAGGAGGGTAAAATGAACCCCTTATACTTCTGAATGCAAAATGTGTAATTAATTCTTTCTAGCTAGTCATCAATTATTCTGAAGAGAGCAGTCCTGTTAATATTTACTTATGTCATTACACTTAAAGTAACCAACCACCCATGACCTATTGCCTTGTTTAGGTTTTCAGAGGAAAGCTTCGCCCAGATAGTGATAGATTCCTTCCCCGTGACTCATACTTTACCCAGAGACTTCTGGCTTCCTGGAATTTCTATTGAAAATTTGAAATCTCTTGGCAACAATCCAGTTTGGAGATTTTTTTTAAAAAAGGTTTTAATTCTAAAGAAAAACACATATTGGAAAAATTGATCTGCAATGCATTTCCTCTAGTGCTTGACTTCCTAAAACAATGCCCATGCCCCCAAAATGCCACAAATTGCCAGCTTTAGATATCCAAAGTGGTTGCCAGATTGTCTGTGTTGAACTCTGCTATCTTTTGTCATCTTTTCCAGAGCTCATCATCTATGCTAAAATTTCTTATACTCTAGTATATTTTACTAGATTTAGCAATGCACAGTTTCATAAAAATAGAAAGGGTACATGTAAATTCTTTCAACTTCACCATTATCAGGCAATCAGAGGTATAAAAGTCAGGTAGGTATCTATCCAAACTCAGTTTATCACAAAGATCATCACATTCTGCATCGAGAACTCTGCATCTCGCCCTTTTTATTGAATAATATATCATGGGTGTTCTTTCAGGTCAATACATATAGATCCAATTCTTCTTTTAACAGCTAACTAATATTTCTTCTTGGACACAAATGCATTTTTAACCCTTGCCCTACCAATAAACACTGAAGATACTTTCAATTTGGGGGCTTCTCATAAATGATAGTGTATTAATATCTTTATATATATATATATATATATATATATATATATATATATAAAATCTCCTATATTAATCACTTTGTGTTTTTTTAGCAATACCTAAAAATAAAGACAGAGTTGTAAAAGTATGCTCATACTTAAACTTTAAGAGGTGCTAACAGAAGACTTTTCACAATGGTTTAGATGTCTACATTCTTACTACTATTAAATAAGTATTTTGAATGTTATTTTTTAAATTGCACTGAAGATGTATCAAGTGTTCTCTTCTGCTTTATCTGATGAATTTTTATGTTTGCTTTTACAAAATGATTTGCTATTATTTCAATTTGCTCTCTCCTAACTGGAATGTTTGGTATTTAAAAAATATGTTTAATTGTTATTGTAGTCTCTGGTGGCAATCGCACCTTATATGGAGGGTTGACAGAATTTCCACTTCTTCCTTGACAAAGAACAACTCTAAATCCCATTCACTACTTTTGTAGTCATTCCTTACCACACTACACACAAGAAGCTATTTTACCGAGATGTCTTACACAAAAGGATTTTATAAATTGATTAAAGCTAGTACAAATTAATGATTCCTTAATATATTGCTATTTACAGGAACACCCGCATTTCAGCAGAGAATGAACCACACAAATGAAATGCTAGTGAAAGCATTACTGGGTTAGGAAGCATCAGAGCAGAGGAGGTAAGCCTTCCTTCTCAGGGGAGAAGAAATATAAATGAGCAATCTCGTATTAAAGAAACAAATACATGAGAAAGAACCATTAACCATGGGGATTTCAGCTTTTATTTGCCTTCAGCGTGTTTGTGAACATTAGAATATAGCAAGTCATTCAATATGACAATTATGGTCCCTCTCTAGAGAAAAAATAATATTTCTAATAATGTGACATTTATTTCTGTTCTTAGTTAATATACATGATTACAGTTATTCTAAACTTTTTTTCATGTTAGACCAAATCATATAAATGTTAAGATACAGACTGCAAATCAATGCAAGAATGAATGGATGGATAGATGACTAGACAGGTAAATGCGTGACTAGGAACAATGTTCCTATTTGAGAATGGAGAATGCACAAGAAAAATAAGATCATCTCAAAGCTGGATTCTTCCTCATTTTCCATATCTAACATACACCAAACTTTCTTCTTTTCTATGTCCTTAATATCCTACAAAACTTGTTTTACACAATCTGATTCTCTGTCTTCTGGACATACTAATAATGCTTTAATTTGACTCCATGACTCAAATGTTTCCAATCTATATTTAAGTAAAGTTCTTGAATTTTAGAAAGTAACCAGAAGAACCACACTCATGAAAAACCACTGAGTGGTTTTCTCAGGAAAAAAATGTAGATTTGGGATTAGTCCACATATTTTTTTTAAATCAGGTTCCTGAAGAGATTGCCACCATATTGTAATGCATTTTTAAAGAGTTTTCCATGTAAGCTTTACATATACCAAATTTTGGAGATAAAATGCCAAATTTTTCTCAGTATATTATATGGTTTACTAGTCCTTGCACTTATTGTTGCTTGTCTCACTGCCTTTAAAAATGCATTTCCACAGCCAATAATATCTTTCCTGCTTTCTACTCATTACTATATACTTAATTCCTCAGTTCTCTAATTCGGTTCTCTAGAATTTTACAACTGTCTCTACTTAATCACATAGGTTTAACTTGACAAAAGTCCAATTTTACTTTCACTATACTTTTAATGGAATGAGATCTTTAATTACTTTAAGGAAATCATTGTATTTTCTTTATCTTTATTCTATCATTATGCTTCCATATTTAAACAATTAACATCACTATTATTTTAATAACATCTACTTTTTGTTGAGAACCTACATTTTTCTAAATTTTGTACTCCGAATTTCATATGCAACATATATTAACTCCCTATATTTTAATTCCACACAGACCAGGAAAACATAAATCAAAAAATGAAATAATACATTAAAGTATGAATAAATAGAAAATGCCAGCACTAGAATTTAAACCTAGTCCTGACTGATCCTAAAACCTGTGATATTTCCATCATTTAAATGATTGATTGCATCATGCACTAGATAGTTCTTTGAGATGTGACAATTAAACACAGTCATTTTTGTAAACCTGAAGAATCTATTAAAAATTATTTTTTTCTCATCACACACACAATCATAGTAATGTTTCCCACAGAGATTAGTTAAAGTAAAATGTTTTAAAAAGAGCTACACAAGCTCATCCTAGACTTAAGTGGGTCTAGAAGTTCACTTCAAAACTGCTTCTTTCCCTAATGAGAGAAAGGGAATTAGACAGCTATTAGACATATTCAATGGGGAAAAAATACCTTAAAATAACTATTTAAAAATAAGAAGATCAGTGATAAGTAACTTATATTACCATTTCGAGGATTCATTCGGTATTATACTTTACACACATCGCTGGGGCTGGGTATGAACCAAAATTGCTTTACTAGGAGTGTTTAATTTTTAAAATTTATTACGATGAAAGACACATTCCATTAGTTTCTCTTAAAATGCTCTCCTTCACTTCCAACACTTGTATCCCATCGTTCTTGCCACTTTCTGAAGCAGTTCAGGAAGGTAGCTTGTATGAGGGTCAACAGCTGCACTGCTGGAGTTACCTCCATGTCCTAAATCCCTTAACAATGTTTTCTTTCATGGTCATTTTGACTTTTTGGAAGAGTTAGAAGTCATAAAGTGCCAGATTTAGTGAAGAAGTGGGTGAGGACACATCATAATATTTTAATCAGCCCGCCATTCCACTGGATGGCTTGCAGCAACAGCGGCACTGGTCGTATTTTTGATCGCATCTCTTAAAGGCATGAAAGAGGACTTTCAGAACTGCTTGTGAAAGTGCCAGGAACTATGGGATAGGTGTGTTCAAAATGAGCAGGCTTCTTTGGAGAGGGATTCATGACAATGTGTCCTCTCCTGTAATGAACTGTTTAAACATTCACAATATTTCTTATTCTCACGTAACTAATGAAAATTAAACGTTTGGCCCGTTTTAAACACTGTGGAATGGAATTCCAAAGGAACAAGTTTTCCAAGTCACACAGCTAGGGGTTGGTGGAGCACATTTTTGAACCCAATTTTTATTGACTTCTTGTAGTTCCCATGTTTCCGTGAAAAATCTTATGTGTTCTACTCTGCTGCATGGCTGTGCGCATCAACCCTGTCACCCCACTCAGCTGGGGGTCATACATGTTGCTCTCTGATGCACACGATTCTCAAATGAAATAGACAACAAAGGTCATTTGCTTCATCTTCCATTAAAGGACTTTTGGCCTTATCTGGAAGTAAAATAGAAAAACCTGGACAGAACAGGAAGATTTTCAAGTTTCAAGGGTGTGGGTTGGTAACTTGTGGTCAACTTAAACTCCAGCTGAACTGAATCAGCGTGGTACTGAGCGTAGATGGCCCTTAAAAAGGAGAACTGGAGAAGAAGAATTAGCATTGTGGGTTCTTCTAAGTAAGTGTTGCTGTTTGGAGCTGTCAATTCTTTTGGAGCTGTTCGTTCTCCTGGAGGAGCTTGTCATGTTGACTCCACTGATAGGAACTTGGTTGTTATCATTGGAGGAGCTCAGGACCTTGTTTGCTGAGAATGGCTGTGTTTCACTTTGGGGGGGCTTTGTTCCCTACTTTGAGCACCACTTCCTGGCTCCAGTGGGGAAGATGTGTGCTGTTTAATTTCCAGGAGAGGTTTGTCACACTGGCTTCCTGATATGAATTCAGCTGTATCATTGGATGAGCTCAGGACCTCATTGTCACTGAGGCTGGCTGTCGTACATTTCAGGGGAAGCCTGGTCCTTATTTTGAGCATCACTTCACGGCTCCAGTACAGCCTGCTAGAACATATCCTTCACCTCGCTGGCATAGACTTTCTGACTTCCATCTCTGACCTTTGAGCCTTCCCAGTACAGATCCATGGGATAGACTTGCAAGGGTCATTTTAGTGGGCTTTAGCTTTTCAGTTGAACTTGTGCATGTTATTGCCATGGAATTCAGGGCCTCAGCTGGATTTTCTAGGTTTTTAGTGTTGTGTACAGATTTCCTTCACTTTCTTTGTATTTGACTCCCTGGGTGCCCATTATAAATCATACTATCAATTAGGTAATTGTTCTTGCAAACCATAACTGCAACAAAGGGTGGGGAAGACAACTCAGCTTCCTCAATGAGCGGTAACTACAGCCCAAGTTCTCTGACTGGTTGAGATTATAAAATGCTTCTCTTTTCCTCTTTCCCACATGGATGAGGTGCCCTGAATCCCCAGCTTCATGTAAATGGAATTCCGTATGCCCCAAATAAAGCTCCCGTCCCTGAGGCGTAAATTAATTTAAATACTTTCTTTAGACTTGGCAGTAAGAAGTAAGTAAGCAAAGGCCTGGTTACTTGGGGGTTTTGGTTACTTGGGGATTTTGTTTCTAACTCTAATCAATTTTAAATTATTAGAATTCCAGCACAGTGGGGAGATAAACATAGATTTGAGGAAGATAAATACAGTTGATTTGGTTTCAGATGGATAAAATTATAAAACTTGGGGCCAACGGCTTCCTTATTGTAAGTCTCCATTCTGCCAAAGAGACCAATTTCTACCCCATACATCTGGTCTCGTCTCCAAAATTTAATTGGCCAGGTGCTACCATCTGGCTATGTAAACCAGAATCTCTAGCTCCTACACACACACACACACACACTCTACTGCCTCTGAAATGTGCATATTTCTGACACACCTTTATTTTCAACTTCTTGCAAACTGAAAAATCTTTTATACTTACTACAAATTACAGTTGAGCCCCAGGAAAGGTTCAGAAAGCTTGGAAAAGAGAAATACTACAAGCAGCACTTTATAATTTTTAAAGGTAAAGAAAAGCAGAATTAGACAAGACAAATTTGAGGAAAAGTTTTGCTCTTCCTGACAAGTTACGATATAGTGTAGAAAGCATAGACATGGTCACTATTTAAAAAATGAAAACAATTCACACTGTGGGGTAAGATACTTACAAATTGTGCAGCATGTTGGACTTGAAAGTGTTTATTAAAACTCCTGGATATCAGTAAAAAAACAGAAAACTAGAAATGGAAAAAAGTATGGGTAGTAATCTCAGAGAAAGAAACTCAAACAGTAAATAAATGTATGGGAAAACGTTCAACTTATTCAGTGAAAAGAAAAATCTAAACTAAGAAGCTAATGAGATGTGACTTTACACTCACAAGATTGACGGGATGTCTGAAGTACTAATTATAGAGGATAATGGGCATTGAAGTATATTTTTGGTGGAAATATAAGTTGGAAAAATCCTTGAACAAATCTTTGGCAGCATTTTGTAGAGATATACATTCTTATAACCCATGACTCGATAGTACCACTTCTGGGATTATGCTCACTACGCTAAAAATGCATCTGGTATACCCGGTATATATTTCTTGAGTCAAAAAACTTGTACACAAATTTTCATATTTGTAGTAGAAAAAATAAAAACTCAGTTACCTAATGATGGAGAAAATGATTTAATAAATATGGAACAAGCACAGGATAGTATTTTTGGAACCATAAAATTGAACGACCTTTAGCCAAAAGATAAATGGCTATATATATGCCAAAATATAAGTGACTCCTAAGAACATAACACTGGGCATTACTATTTGTGAGCATTTAAAAACTATATTTGCCTGGAAATGAGAAATTTCTTTTGCTGTAAGTGAATTTCATTTAAAGGAGTGGTCATTCAACATATCCCACTCGTTTGTTTAAATGGATACTGCCCAAAGTTTCTAGTTATTTTTGTTATATATTCACATATTCATATATATGTAATACATACATTTTCAAAACTCAAGGCAATAGTAAAGGTAAAATTTAAGATATTGATTATCTCTAGAAAGAGGTAGGACTATAGGAAGAGGAAAGACCACAGGAGTAGCTTCATTTATCATGAGACTACCTTAGCTACCAAATGGAGTAGTGCGTTGCTTCATGATTTATTATACTTTACACATGTGATTGTTTTTATTTCTTGAATATTACTTTAAAATAAGCAAACAAAGAATTAAAGGGGAAAAAGAAGAAGAGGTAGAAAAAGAGAGGAGGACAAGGAGAGGAGGGTGAGGGAAAAAGGAAAAGAATAAAAACAGGAGCTACAGAGTCATACCTCAATTCAGATCTTGAGTCTAACAATTAATGAATGCTTGAAAAGTTCTCTAGCTTTTATTTAAGTCTTTTTTCTTGTTTTTGGGACAAAATATCTGACACAATTTAAAGGTAGAGAGGATTATTTTGGCTCATGGTTTTAAAGGATTCAGTTCATAATCAGCTGGCTCCAAGGCAGGCAAGTGCCAAGGTGGAGGGATCTGGCAGAGGTACACTGCTCACATCCTGGTGGCCAGGAAGCAGAGGAAAGGGAGGATCCAGGAGAGGGACTTACCTTTCCGGTTCATAACACTAATGACTCATCTTTTCAACCAGCTCCTGGTCACCAGCAGCATTTTCAGCTGTGAACACATTGGATTAATCCAAAGATGAGTACAGCATGTCCAGGACTCAATCACCTTCCAAAGCCCTCACCTCTAAACACATGAGGATTTAGGGGGCCAGTCAAGACCCAAATCATAAGTGTATTTCTGAGCTGTGGTGTTTTCAAATATAAAATGAGGGTTTGAGAGCTTGGAAAGTGAATGAGAGTAATTCACATGACTACATATCTTCCTCATAGAAGAATTATAAAGTTGGGGTTATTTAAGGGAAAAGGGAGAGAAGATGGTGGAATCAATCATTTCATCTCTGTTAGTCATTTTCTGTAGTAGGACACTACACAAGATTGCAGATGAGGTGAGATCAGGGGCCTTTTAATTTCTAGCCACCTCAAATGTCCTGTGGCTCTAAATGTAGAACAACCCTCCTTTTTTCTTCATAGACTGAATCAAAACCTAGTGTTTTGAAAAGCTTAACATTTTTTTTTTAGGAAGGCCTAATTAGGAAATTCACAATTAGGTGCAAATGTGGCTTAATCTTTCTTTGGAAAAGAGGGTTACATTCTAAGAGGGAAGTTTGCTGAATAAGTCTCTAAGTGGTAAAATGTGAGCAGATTTGCACCCAGCTCTTTCCCCATCCTTGCTTAGTCTGCCACTGCGGGGAATCAAAGTTCATCAGTTGCCAAGGACTCACACCTCACTCTGGAAAGTCAAGCTTTAAAGGCTCAGTAAACCCAATCATTTGTAAATCCTGAAATCTCAAATATCAGTGATGGAGGACTTATACTTAAATATTCTGCCCTGGTACCCTGTCAAGTTCAGCTCAGCTGTTTTCAGATAGGGGAAATTTTCCCCCCAGGGGACATGGCAATAGTAGTGACATTTGTTGTCTCACAACTCGGAGTTGGGGGGGAGGCATTAAGTACTGGCACCTATGGCCAGAAGGGACAAAGATGCCTGCTGGTAGCATCCTATAATGCACAGGACAGACCCAACAACAAAGAATGGGATGATCTTAAAATACCACCAGTGCTGCTGATGTAGACTCTTGATTTGCTCTACATGAGCCACACTGAGCTGGCTTTCATCTGACCTAGGATGCCCAGGCCAGCTGTGTAGTGCAGTGGAATTTTTTTGTCATGGGGCTCATAATACTTTACTGGAGGGGTTATTAAACTAAATAACCATAAATTGGCTTAAGGCAGTTCATAAAACCCATGAAATTATATGCAAATTTTGTTCATATGTGCAGATAGAAAAAACTAGCCTAAAGTTAAAAACTTTTTGAAAAGTCAAAGACTCACATCTCTTTCATTATTTTCCTTACACATTTGTTAATGTAGCTAAAGTTTTCAACAAACCAATGATTTTTTTTAGAAAGTGAAATTTCATTTTGGATGGAGATTTTAGAAGCAGGATGATACATTTACTCAGAGCTGGGTACAAAATAAAGCTATATAACCTTGGAGTTTCAGATCACTACTCTAAAATAGAAATAATTACTTAAATTTAATGATTTTTTTAGATTATCTAGCCACAATAGGCACTTAGTAACCAATAGTTTTGGTTGTTTTATAGGTGACTCAGTGTTAAAATTCTGTGTCTATAAGAGTGTAGATGGTATGAAACACAACAATCCAGTAATATTCAAGGGCATATTTATTTGTCAAGTGAGTTGTAAGAAAAAGAATAGAAAAACATAGATTTGAAAGGAGATTAATGAAGTGTTTTAGTACTTTATCATGTCCTCACACACACAAAAAAATATGCAGGAAATGGGTTAGGGGGTTAGATAACCGAAAAAAAAAAAAAAGGAAATATGGGCAATTATGGGCAATAGAGAAATTTACCAGCTGATCAGGGACTCTGAATTTGAGTAACACGGCAAATTCAGATTCCAGAACCCAAGGTCCTTGTACTGAACTCTTAAGAAGGAGCAGTCTCTTCAGTGTTCATACACCAGTAGGATATTGCGAGGGAGGAAAGGACAGGAGCAATTATCAGAGCTGAAGGTTTATATAGACAGCATCTCAGAAAATTCCTATAAAGAAGACACCTTTGTTGAAAATGGGCAGATTGAAGTTCCAACTTCTTCCAAGGCAAGTAGCGCTGTCTAACCTTCAAAACCATCTCAGTTCACTTTCCAGTCTGCAGCAGACTTTAGATCATCTCCTAATGGTCACCACCACTCTTGTGTTTCCCCGACTTTCTGCTCACTCAGAGATCTCAAAGTAAAAGAGGCTGAAAGGAGCTCAGGAAGTCTAACATATGCAAAAAGAAAGAATTCAAAGAACGAGACCTGATGTCTCTTGACCTCACTTTTGGATTGATCAAAAAATACTTCTATGTGTGGAAGATTTATTGACTTATCCAAGACATTCCCTTGAAAAAATGTCATATCTGCAAGTCATACAGGTTCCAGGAAGAGAAAAGTCAGCACCTCCCGAGAGCCTACTGGCTTGCGGGTTGAGAATCAAACTACCACCACCCTGCCTGCCCCCTACCCCGCTGCAATAACCAACCCACTGGTTCAGAGGACAGGCTGAGTTGATAGCAACTAAGGTACATAAAGCAACTAAATGCTCGTATTGTTTGGTTGATATTGCAGGCCCAGAGCCAGCAGTCTGAGCATCTCTTGGGAAAATGACAGTATGCAATGTAGCAAATATGGGACATTTCCTTCTATCTTGTCTTTGAAATTCAATATTATTCTCACTGTTTTACTTTGTTCTGATTAATTGTTTTGCTTTATTCGATATTCTATTTTGATTGGCTTCATCATTTTGTTTTTGGTTTGATTTCCTATATCTGATGGAATGGACAGATATTGTGAAGATGACAAGATACACTATAGTGGCTATTGTTGTTTTCCTAGTATCCTGCTTTGAAGTTTTGTACCAATTTTACTGCTTTGTTTTGATTGGCTTTGTTCTGTTTTGTTTTGTTGGCTTTTACTATCTTTAAAAAAATTTAAAAATGCATATCATAATTCAAGTAAGGCAGGAAAAGTATACTGAGTTCTTCTGTCATTTATTCGTGTATTCACCTTACCTATTAAACAAGTATTTATTAAATACCTCTAACCTAGGTGAGGAATTCTGTCAACCACTAATACACATGAAACAAAATTAATACCATCTCATCCCACTTAGAGTTGGTTTACTGTGGGAGATGGACCTTAGACAGATAATTTCTGCTTAATTAAAACACGCTTAGCCACTAACTATAATTGTAACAGGATCTGCATATTGAGAGTGCATGGGTCTGTGAGAATCTAAAGGGATACAGTCAACTTCAGGACATCTGTTTTGATAGGCTTTGGGAAGGCATTTAGCAAGAGTAGAATAATGTTCCTGGCAGAGAGAACTGTATCTTCAAAGACAAAATGAGGGGCAGAAAATAATTGAGGGATAGAGAAAGATAACTTGTGAATCAGTTACTCTATGTGGAAACATTTAGGCTACCCCAGATGTTTTAAAAACTTCAAAGAGGTTTTGTAGCTTTTCCCTCTGACAGAATGCAAAATAAAAATGAGCCCTTCAACTCCCCATTACTGAAAATTTTTTGATTATAGGAACCAATGTTAGGGTTAAAAGGAAAACTGCAAGTTAAAAGAAAAAAAAAAAAAAAAAAAAGAAGTTCAAGGAGGAAGTAAAAACCTTTGGTGGTGAACGGAACATATGAGCCTGTTTAAAAATATGTTTCTGTTTCTGCTAATGGGTCATTTTCACCTGCTCCTGTGGGGCCACCTGGCCCAGCTGGGCTGCCGCAGCACCTGAAAAATCCGAACGAGCTATCCTTGCAGCCCGATCCCCAGGAAGCAGAGGTGACCAAAGGGTCAAAGCAACAGAAGCTGAGCCATTACAGAAATGGGTAATCCTCGAACAGGAAAATCCACTCCCCGATCATTTGGAGCCAAATGGAGACCTGCTAGGCTCAGGGAATCACCAGCTGGGTTCCTATTTGAAATGTGTAATCATCAGATACACTCAAAGCCAAGCCCCACACGGAAACCTTGTGGTTAGCCATATGTTTGGGGCACCTTTGGTGTTTACTAATGCCCCAGGACTGTGAAGAAGAAGATCCACAAGAGACCACCAGAGCGTTCTGAATAGAGACCGCAAGGAGATTGGAAGAGAGCCGCTTTTGTCTGTGTGTGTGATCAAAGCGGGATGCTTTTCAACTGGGAGCTACTGTGCTGAACACAGAAAAACTAAGCCCTTTAAAGTAAACTTGTCCAGGTTTCACAGAGAATCTTTAGGAATCAGTCTATTCTTCAGGAATTGTCTAACATTGTTTCATATTTTACTTTTCCTAGCTAGTGTTGTTTAAAAAAATAAAACTATAAAAAAGACCTTTGTGTCATCACAACAAAAACCGACACAATCATTTTGTGTTTGAGGGGATTGATTACAAGCTATCTGCCCCCTCTTTTTTTCCTCCCTAAAAAGACTCTGAGGGAAACGAAAAGCTAAATACCTTTTCTGGACACCAGAAATGTCTGAAGAAAGTTATTTTTCGTTTTATCTCCAGGCTGTAAATGCATATTTGGGCTATTCAAACTACTGCCACATTCTGGTTTCTCAAGTTAAACCACCAACCACCAGTCCATAGGGGTGAAAAAACTATTTTTATGCACTGTGACATTTTTAACTTGTAAAACATTGCAAATGTAGGTGGTAGTTCTCAGAGTCTGGTGTATTTTTGGAATTTCATAATCCTTCTAGTCAGAGTTCAGGGGCTGCTTTTTTTCAACATTTTGGCATGTCATGGCCTTTTCTCCATAACTGTGCATGTTTAAAAAATAAATCTTTTTTCTCACTGCTCTTCCAGTCATCCTGTTGAAAGGCATTGGAATGGGAAATAGAACACACACGCATTCACACTTGATTCCGCCTGTTCTCTTGCCTTTTCTCAGCTCCTATTTTCTCCTTTTTTCTTTGCTTTCCTTCCACTTTTTTTTCTTTCTTGTATTTCATTATCTTTTACTTTTCCTCTCCTGGCTTTCTCCTTCACATACATTTCTAAAACTAAACTTGATCTTCACTTCTTCAGAATTATGTTTCAAATAAAACTTTTTTGGCCTTCCCTGTTATTTATGATAGCCAGTAATAGATTAAATCATATTTAACACACACTTGATTGTGAATTATATTTTCAAACTATTTCAGAGGTAACTTAAACTCTAGATATTTACGATTACCTAAATGATGATAATACAACTGGTTGAAACGGTAGAATCTATGTTTGCCCTATATCCTGTGACACAATAAATTATTTATTTTCTCAGAATTGAACAAAGTCACTACCAGATGAAAGAATAGCCAAAAGGAGAATTTTACCTCTACTAATCTTAGTGGATATGTGGTCCAGATAGGTCTAGTAGGATAATTGAGAAATGAATGAGGGACATATGTTTGAATGATCTTAGTGACCTCCCAGAATAACTACTACTGTTGGACTGAGCTAGTTGCTGAAAAGTACTTTCACGTATTAAATCCAGATTCACTTTCCTTTGGTCCAAGTTTAGTCTTCTATAACAATATAACGCAAACCTATGTAGACTCCATCCTTCCCCCAAACATACATGTTTCATTCTAACTCTTAGAGCTGGTGTCTTTCAGTGTTTCCTCAGATCACATGATTTTAAACCCTCCTACTTTTGGGATAGGTTACTTTTCAAAGTGTTCCAGTTTACCAATATCCTTTTATGTGACCACGAGTACAGGTTGCTCTAGGCATACCTATGACTGAGCATCTGATTTTTCTTTTCTGAAAATATTGATAAGATTAATTTAGTGAGGCAGAGAGAAATTTATCAATTAATATAAGTTGTGCATTCTGTGCTTGATACTTGGAAATAAAATATATGACAACTGTCCTTTTATACTCCTCCCTGGGGACTTCCTAACATCATTGACATTCAGCAAAACGTAGTGTTGAATTTCTCAAAGATGTACTGGTTACAGTGAAAGACAGAGTACAAATTGTATATACTGTAGAATTTCATTTCCAAAACCCCAGTTAGACAGGTTGCCTCTTTGCCTTGCTGATACCATCTCACCTCTCTCTCTCGCTTTCTCTCTCTCTCTCTCTCTCTCTCTCTCTCTCCCTCTTTGTTTCATGTTTCTTGGTCCTTGCCTGCTTTTCGCGATTCTTCTGATTTTTCATTCCCACCTCTGTCTCACAAGGCTTTCTCCCCTCTTTATTGAAAGCAATGGAGCTCTGCCTTGCCTCAGTGCCCAGCACTCTGTACCCTTGCACACTGCTGTTTTGAAGAGTGCCAGAGAACATTAGGATAAAGATGACAATTTTCTGTGTGAACACCCACCAAACAAAAGACCCTACAGTTAGTGCAACTTACCAATCTTAGAGAGCATTATAAATAACATTTTCTTTTCAGTCACATGGTTAAATTCAAAATAAAGAATTTCTTACATGCTTGGGAGCTGGATCGTTTTCCCTCTTGACAGTTACGTTAGCATTTGTTGGTACAAACCAGACTTAACTAGAACCACATTTCTGACCATTTCCAAAGAATGATTATTAACACCTCTTAGAGACTGGTTGTCCAGGAAGTTGTTAGTCTGGGGTGTCCTGGTGTCACCAATAACAACATAAAACAATTCAGATGATGCAATCTGATCAGTGAAGAAACAATGGGGTTTTGTATTCTACAACTGACTTGATATTCCATAACAAAATAATTGTTTGATTCATTTTATTGTTTTGTAGCTCACTCAATTTTTATGTCAATTGCTGTCATTATGCACTTTGGAACTGATTTTTTAAACCCAAGTACAACCATACTTATCCTGCTCTCCCTTGATTTGGGCTTTAAAGTCTAACCTACAGAGATTACATGTAATATCAGTTCAGAAACATTGAACATAGAGTTGTCGTCTTTCTCAGGTTTGAGTCACTGCAGCTGCAGCAAGTTAATTCCACTGACTTCATATAAAAGAATGACTTTCTTTCAATATTCACCAGGACAGAATAAAACACCATCTCTCACTATTTTGTGTTATACCCCTCAAACAACAAAAAAACCTAACTAGTGAAAAGTGTTGAAAATGATACTTATAGATATGAATAAAGGTAAAGTTTTCATGTTTTGATTCATCAAATCTGAAAATTGATCATTATGTCTTGCCACTTTCTCAGAGATTTATAACCTGCTTCAAAACTTTGTACTGAGTAGAAGTGCTATTTTGTAACTCAAAACTCTCAAGGAAAGGGAGAAAGCAACAATAAACAGAACAAACCTTATAATCCAAGAACAGTTGTTACATTGTTTCAAAGACATTCAGTAAAAAGTGGAATATAGACAGGACAAACTTGGAAATGATACATATAACTCTGCATCAGAATTTTCATACAGGCATCATGATGCTAAAGAAAAGTGAGACAAATTCCAAATGGTCTCTTTCAAAGTAAATCTCTACTTCTCCATCCATCTCTATGGAAAAAGCAGAAGTTTTTTTAAAAAATGATTTCTCAAATATGATATGAAATTATTTAAAGAAGTCAGAAGTAACTACTGACATAAACATCTTACATTTCTCATAGTAGTATGGACTCCAAAAACGTTCATCAGTAGCATGAAAAACTTTGCATAAAAGTACCCTTGGGACATAAGGATAGCAATGTTGGTACAATTGGTGTATTAAAAGGATTCTTTTAAAATGAGGTAATTTTAAAAATTTTTAATGGTTAATTAAATTTGGTCTATTTTTATAAAGTGTTTAGTTTGCTTTTTACAGTGCACTTGATTTCTGTTAATTTGATCTACTAAGATGTTTTTAAAGGAGAGCACATCATTTAATATCTATTGCTTTACTTAGACTTTAATACACAATTATTAGACTGAAAATATATTAAACGTCTTACAAAAATTTAAAGTAAGTATTGGCCATCTTCTTTTTGTATTATGGAAAATAAATACCAGGTTACCACCATTGCTGTTTTGTTTGGTTTATGCAGTCACTAGAAAATATGTGTTTTAATTGTATCTGACCACTGTCTGTCCATCAAAGCATAACAATAATCCACCATTATTATTAAATTCAATATAAGTGCTTCAAAAATTTGCTAAATGCTTGTTTATTGCAAGTTAGTTATCTTACCACAAAAGTCAAGTGAAGATTCTTTGGTTTGCAACTCTCATTAGACTATTTTAATAATTCTGATAAAAAAGTCTGTTATTGGTTTCACATGGAAAATGATGCTTGATTTCAACAAAAAAGTCAAGTACCATTTTAATGCATTAGTTTGGCAAATATTTAATATATAGGTAATATCTACTCTTAGCCATTATAGATGAGAATGGTACTAACACTACATTACCCAATAAAATTTATATGCATATACCTTTGATCCAAGGTCATCACTTTTGGTTATCAATCAGAAATATGAAAACATTTTTGTGGGACATAATTATAATCCAGCTCTTAACAGTTTATTGGAAACTATTTTGGAAACCATGCTAATCCACACCATGCAGTGACTCACAGCAACGAGGGTGCGCGCACACACACATGCATCAGCGGTGTGACCCAACACAGTCTCCTTGACAGCAAGACTATTTAATGATACGCTGTTCATATCTCTCCAGATAAAATCTAGAGTGCGAAAACTCTAAGAGAACCACGGTGTGTTTATTTGGACCATTAAACTGGTTCTCCTTAGAACTGGGAAATCTACAGAGAGGTTGTTGCTACTGACCTTTGATGATCAGGAACAGAATTTATAGATTTTTATCTCTTACATTTTGTCTCAATTGCATTTCTCCAAGGTAAAGACACACTAGCATTTAAAAGAGCTTTTAAAGAAAAAGTTTAAGTGACCTCAAAAGCCTATTAAGAAAAGGGGATAGGGAGGTAGGCATTGTTATTACTCCAAATAATGTATTCTTTGCAATGTCTAAGGAGCAAATCTTCATTATACAGGCCTTCTAGAAGGTTTTTGAGTGGATAGTTACCACCTGGAGGTATTATTTAGCTTGCTGTCTATTGACTTACCTCATGCTATAAATAAATAAAAAATAAATGCTTAAAGTGACATGGGAAGATTAATCTGCATTAAACTACAGACTTAACAGTAAACCAAAAAATATATTGACAACATTTAAAAACTATCAGATCTCTCATTAAACCTGGATTTCTAGTTTCTCTCATAAAGCTGAAAAATAAGTAATGATATTTATCTGGATTGTTTCTACTAGACCTACCATGTATTCTTGAGCTTGCCACAATACCCTAATATACCAATTGTTTTCTGTGGCCAGAGAGATAGTGAGACAACTGATTATTTTGTTATTTTACATTTTGTAGTTAGGTGCCTATAACCTTCTCAAAATCCCTGTCAGAAGAAGGAAAGAGACAGAAGAGAAGAATACTATGATTCAAGAGATAAAAGTGGAAGAAAGACTTTTTCAAACACCTGGATTACTTCACTTATACAACATGCCAGCCTCCTTCTGCACATTTCTCCAAAGGCATGTGAGTTTATAAACCATGCTTTACTTACGATGTTCGCATCTCTTTACTTTTTTCTCACTCTTATCCAGAGAAACAATCAAATTATGTTGTCAATCATTCCTTTCTCGTAACCTGCAAATTTAACAACCTCGGAAAAAAATTTCCTGTTCTGAATAAATTTTATTCCACAATGTCCGATTTAAGGACCCTTCCACTTTCAGGCAAAGATGAAAGCAAAAGAAAAACTCTGCCTTCTGACTGATAACATCACTTCTGCCCTAACATGTCAACCCCTCTTTTCTCATAGTTCCCTATGTGGTTTTTCGATACCTCCGTTTTATCCTTATTGTTTCCTATGACCATCCATTTATGCAGACATACATCATTTTGATTATATTTATTATAAGATATATTGAAGGCATCATCACTTTTCCATCAGATCACACTATCGACTCTAACTCTTCTCTAGTTATTTCTCTATCTTCCCTAATGATTTTCAGTAAATAAGAATCATCCTTTTTTTTAAAAGTCATAATATATGACACCCCTCACCTGGTGTAAGTATGAGAGGAAAACAGCTCTGGTCCCTCTTTGATACAGTAGTAATTCCCCAAGTTTGAGATGAAAAGAATTTGCATTTAGTTTTTACAAGCTTGCTCTTTTAAAATTATTTAATGGGCCACTGAAATAATGGCGTCTGAGGGCCTTTCTTGTCTTCTGGCTGATGTGTTTTTTGACAATGTGGAGAGTTCTGGAATGCCTCAGGGAAATAAATACTTTCAAAACAGCCTCTCTTTAATATCTGTTTCAAGGGAAAGAGGGACATCGGTGATGCTGAGATGAGGAGATTTTTATTTCCATAATTTAGTTTGAGTGTCTCAAAGCACAGTTAGTTTGATTTGCCTTCTTACGTTCCGGACCACAGGTGTTTCCCATTAAGACAAGTGAGCTGACTTACTCGGAATCCAGCAGAGTGGTGGGCACAGGACGCCTTCTGTGAACTGCCAATAATTATTTGTCCTGGCTTTGTTTCTGGAGATTCTACTTAAATTGGTTCAAAAGCTGATAATCTGTTTCATCCCTAAAGATTAACCCCTTCAAAAAATGAGTGTGCTTTCACGTAATTGGACTGAATAAAAGAGCTCTCTTAATATCGTTGTTAAATTAGAGAATGATTTTTAAAGTGTGATAAAAAGAGGCTTCGGAAGAGCACTCAATATGTAGCACTGCTAATAAAATAGCTTCATCAATTCTCTCAGTCTTTTCAGCAGACAATGGGATCAGGAATAAATCTAAACCAGCCAGGACCTAAATGCTTATAGTATAAAACATGCTGACTGCTGAGTCTGCTTGGGAATGTGAATTCAAACTTAAGACACCATTTACAAACTTATTCTAATTTGCAGTTCTCTGAAACAAGTTGCGCTTTTTAAAACCTGCTTCTCAGCAATCTAGTGATCTTAAAATGGCAATAGTCTCCGCTCAAAAAAACGAATAGATGGACACATTTCAACATCCATCATTAGTACTGAAGGCCGATGCCAGCTGGATCACAATACAAAGTATTTTATTGTAACCCACTCCTCCTTCCTTTCGTTTAAATTACACTGCTTTAATTCTCCTGTAGTAATAGGCTCATGTGAATTTACCCTTTAAATACAAATGATCTTAAAAAAGAACTTGTTTTCATTTGTTGTCTCAGACAAAAAGATCCCACGTAGGCAACCTGGTTGGCTTAGCTTATTAGAGTAGCCATTACAAGGTGGTTGTTTTGAAATTTACCTTTTGGTGAATATTAAGGAGAGATATAAGAACCAAAGAAGTTCTCTGATAAGATTAAACATATCATCTTTATTGTTCTATTTTCATATTATCAGATACATTTTTACTAAGAAATATGTATTGATATTTATAACCAATATGAATCAATTACAACAGCAAGCAAGGGTTTAAGTTTAGTATTGCAATCCACGATATGAAGGAAAACAGGAAGGAAACATCTAATGAAATTAGTTTATGTTTAGATCCAGGAAAAGGCCTAGGAGATTTAGAATTCACAAGTGTTTCTCTCAGAACTACTACACAGAATTTCTGAACAATCACAGGGAATGAGAACTTAGAACAATGTAGAAAAACAGATATCTTATTTTTCAAAACAAGAGCAAAATGGAGAGTTCTTGAAACTATGGACAACTATCCTTATCATATATTATGTTCTGTGGAAAAATCATGTCATGTAGTTTCTGAGCAAATAGTTTTTGTATGTTAAGAGTATAAAGAGATCATTAATAATAATCAGACACCTCCAGAGGAATAGGTCAAACTGACTTCAGCCATTTCCTTTTTGATAAGGTTACTAGTCTCCAAAAAAGTACTAGAAAATGTTTATTTTTGTCTCAACAAAAATGTATTATTTTTTGTCTTATTTCTCAGTGATAAGACAGATTTGGGGAGCATGATAGCTGTCATCAATGACTTTAACATCTTGTCCATTATCTTCCTTCCTTTATCATATACCTATATTGTAAGACTCCATTTATCTTTTCCTCTAGCCTTGGCTACAGTGACTGGCTGGGCACTGGATTGAACCAGCATGTCCTCTTGGATCTGAAGCACATATTGTCTCCTACACTGAGATGGTTCTGTGGACTCCACTTTGACAGATGTAGTGGTGACACTTCTGTCCCCCTAAAGGCACAGCACAACATTTCGAAGGACTAACCTGTGTAAAGAAGAATGTTAAGCACTGGGTAGAAGAGCCAATGGTCACAGGAAGACCCATAGAAAGTCTTGAAATGCATTTATATGGTTTCTCAAACTTTTGCACAAAATTAAGGAATTATTCCATAGACTGGCTAACCTGATAATATAGCCTTCATATTTCCTTTTTCTGTCTTATTGTCTATCTTTCCTGCTAAACTTTTGTAGTCTTCACATTTTTTTTCTTTTGTTCCTTTTTCATCACTTGAATTGTGCTCCATATCTGTATGTTTCCTCTTAGCATGAAAGCAAGTCCAAATTCCTCCCACCCAGAAGAAAAACTGGAATTGTGCTGACACACTGTATGCTTGTTACATTTCTGTCCTTTTTCTTCCCCCATCTAGAAGTTCTAGAGTACCCAGCACATAAATAATAATGTGCTTGATTAAAAAAGGCTAAGATATAGTTCAGGATGAAGGCTTTGGGTTCAATCCTCAGTGTCACGGGGGGAAGATGGCATATGCCCATCTCATTATTGTCCTCTTCCTTTCCCATCCAGAATCTATACAGTATCCATATTTATGTTCTTGTGCATTCACTTTTTACCTATTCACCAACCAACAATTTTACTATGACCCCCAACAAATTTCCAAAACAGTTCCTTCTGATGCCATCAAGGACATCTAACTGGAAAGGAAAACAGACACTTTCAAATTATCTTACTTGATATTCTGCATCTTTGACAGCAATGAGCAATGTTCTTCACACTCTTTTAGGTTTCTCTGGCCATGAGTCCTCTTACTCCTAATGAGGTTTTCATACCCAAGACAGTTCATTTGCAAGCCTTGGATTATATTTCCTTTTTTGCCTCCCTTTGTTTCCTACAAGTTATACAGTTTTTCCACTTCTCCCCTGACACTACCATTCACATTCGTAGTTTATGAAACTACCAGTTGCTTCTTGATATCAATTCAAATCTCACTCTCTAGACCTAGGGTCATGGAAGAAGTTTAGCTTCATTCATATTTTGTGATTACTCATTGGCAACATGTTCTATGATATCTAAACTCTATGCATGATTTTTCCTCTGCTCATTCATAAAAATGGTCTCTCTTCATTCTTCAGAATCATTGGAATCCTTGTTGATTTTTCTTTTGTCTTTTACTATAAATCATAAGTAAACACAAAGATTTACAGATTTGTCTTCTAAATATTCCATACTATATTGCCATTGTCATTTCCTTGATATTGTCTTTACCCTCTTACTCTGAATATATTATTATATCCCCAGAAGATAATTATATTTATCATTTCTATCACTGTGTGTAAAGAAAATTGTTCTTATAAAGGCTTAATTTACATAGATGAATTTGTTTCCTCTCTGATTGATTGGTATTGGAAAGAGTATAGAACTTTAGAGTAGAAACAAACAAACAAAAATACCAAGGGCATCTAACGTGGAAAGCTATGCTCAAACTGGATTGTCTAGGTTACCATTGTATAAGACTTGGAGACTATGAGAGAGAATCAGAGTAGAACTAGAGACAAAATAATTATCAATGTAGAAAAATCTCTCAGAGACCGCAGTAGACCACTACCAAGCTAAAGCTGCAGGAGGCCAACATTATAAGAATGGAGAAAGAAGGTTACAAAGAATAAAGACAGTAGAAAGTGTTAAAACCCCTGGAAATAGAGGAAGTAAAACAAAAGATCACTGTATGCAAATTATATAACCTTATTCTAAATGAAACCAAAATTCTCTTTATAGTCAAGTACTTTTCCATTGTTAGAATGCACACCATGAGTCATTTGGCTTTACAGTTTTTTTACCTTGAGTATTCTTCTTCTTATTGTAATTTATTGAAATCTTGTTGATTATTAAAATACTGGTTGATAAACCAGTTGTGTCATAGGTAATGCATGAACTTTTAGTTGGAAAATGTTTGTCTAATTCCAGATACACTATTCTATAACTGTGCAATTGCTAATAAGTTATTGTACTCCCTAGAACTTATTTTTCACAATTGTAAAATGGGAATAAGAAAAACTCAAAAATTTTATGAGCACTACATGAGAAAATATATTTCAAAAGCCTTGGAAAATATGTCCCTTTCTTTTCCTCTTGCTAATTTTTACTACATCTGTAATATCTGCTATTGATGGCAACTCAATCTCTATTTTATGAGAGTTTTTATGAATAGGATTTAAATTCCCTATTAGTAATTTGGGGAATGAAATGGGTAAGGGAGATACAGTTTATCAGTCTTTATTTCTTTGGAGTATTTCACACAGCATATTTAGCTATCTGAACTAAAATAAAAATGAATAATGTATGGTTAAAGATTTAAGAGAAACTTTCATCAAATTTATAAATAATATGAAGATAGAAGAAAGGGCTTTAAGCTCTGTGACAGAATTAAAATTCAAAATATCTCAATGAGTAGAAAGTAGAGTTCAAAATTTCCATGCGTAAATTTATCCTGGATTTATACTGGCATTGTCAGTAAGATAGAGAAGAAATTCCTTAAATTAGTTTATTTATTATTATTCATATCAGTCAGCTCTGTGTTAAATTGATATGATAACTAAGATGAAGTAGTTTAATATAGTTGAACTGAATACGTGTACAATGAACATTAAAGACTCAATACATGTTATCTTACTCATATTACACTTGGAAGAGGTTATTCTATCTTTGAAACCCTCTAAACAGAACTGGAGGATTTCTAAGGAAGAGTAAGCCAGAACTAACAAGGTTCTGTAAAGGTACATTTTCTACAGCTAAAGTAACTGCGCTTGTTTAGTTTGAAGAACCAAAGATAGAGAGAACATGACATCTGACTGCAAGTATTTAAATTACTGTCATTTGAAAGATACTAGACTTAGTCTTTGAGAGTCTCAATGACAGAATTACACCAGTGGAGAAAAGCTGGAGAGTCAGACATTGACTTAATATGAAAAAGATTTTAAAATCTTTAGAGATGATGATAACAGACTTCCCAGAAAAGGAGCAAAATCCCATATATTGGTAGGTTAAGTATCTAATAAGGGTGCTGCAAAGGAGAGATTTCCTTCAGGTAGAAAGTTCAATTACAGAAGCTTCTGGACTAAGGATAGTGTAAAGTCCTGAGAAGCCCATCATATATTGAAAATACAATATGTCTAAAATGTATTTAACACACCTCACCTACCAAACATCGTATTTTTGCAATGTACTTCATTGTAGAGTCTAGGGCAGTGAACAGAAACATCTTAGAGTTTTCAGTGGTAACAAACAGCCCGCTGTGCACATGCGCCATGGATTCACCAGCACTAGCACAGGGCGCTCACCCTGATCACGTGGCTAACCATGGCTCACGACTGCCATGTAGCATTGTGAAAGCATCACTGTACCACACGTTACCAGCCTGGGCCAAAATCCAAAATGTCAGGTACGTTTTCTACCAAGTGCGTAGCACTTTTGCACCATCATAAAATTGAAAATTCATTGATCAAACTATGTAAATTGAGGACTGTCTGTAGGTGCTATCCAATGAGTCCCTGAGCACTGTCTCTACTAATCTATGAAGACAAGATTTAAGAATTTACATTTTGTTGTTTGTTTGTTTAGAACATTGAGGATTGAACCCAGGGATGTTCTACCCCTGAGCTACTTCCCTATCTCTTATTTTTTTAAGACAAGATCTCACTAAGTTGCCAAGCCTGACCTTGAACTTGCAGGCTTGTTGACTCAATCTCATGAGCAGTTAAGATTACACACATATACCACTGTGCTTGTCTTAAATATTTACTAACTAGTCCTTATCAATTAAAATTTCAAAAATAAACATATTAAAAAAATATTTATTAAATATCCCTTCATATAAATGAGCTTAAAAATTAATGCAAAGGCAAAAAAAAAAAAAAACAGAACAGAGAAACTGGGATTAATGGAAACATATTTTAAAAATTATTTGTATCCTTGAAAAGGACTAAAAAAGTCCACATTTATAAACACTAAAATAACTGGTTCCATATCAATTATAGTACTTATATGTCCATTAACCTAATTAACTCTGAAATGTAATAATCAAGTGACCCATGAAGTCACAGACCAATGAATAAATGAACTTTTCAAGATTTAGAAAAAGTCATTGAATTATACTCAATGATTTCATCCTTAGGAAGTATATTCATACCTTGAATTTTGCATGAAGTTTTGTGAATTATACAATTAAGCTATATGCACTTAGCTACAGTCAACAGAGTTCTGATTTGACTGCCAATTAGAGCTGCGTGTTGACTACTACTTAAGTGAAATATGATGTGGAGGGTAAAAGATTACCTCATCAAGTCTGCATCTGTCTTTTTTCTAACAGATTCAAACCTACATTCAGTATGCAATTAAATCACAAAATACTAGACACAGTGTGACCTCCATGGCAAGGATCGGTATATATATTCACTTTCTAGCTGACAAGCAGGACAGTTATTTCACAGAACTTCGGTGTTGCACAGTTCCAAGACTCCCACAGAATTATGCAGGATACAACATTTGAATAACTCTCAGTTTATTTTAAAAAAAAAGAAGACAAGGAGGGAAGCATGGAAAGGTGGGAGGGAGAAAGACAGCAAGGGATTAAGCGAGGAAGGAAGAGGAAGAGATGAATGGGAAGGGGAGAGGAGGCAGGGAAGGAGGGAAGAAAGAGAAAGGGAAGGAAGAAAAGAAAGAAGGAAAGGAAGAAAGAAAGGAAGGACAAAGAAAAGAAAAGCTGGCACTTGAAATTCTTGACTAACTGCTAAGTTTTAAAAAAGACTGAAGAGCTACTGAACTCCTTTTGACATGCTTTAAATAATGGCCGGAAAATACAAGGGCACGTGCAAGGCTGTTAAATTTTTCCCACTCGTTAATAGAGGGGATACAAAGGTCACTGCTGCACAAAGAGAACTGACTGATCCCTCTGAAGCATGGTGTATCCAGTCCCTCTTTTATTTAATTTTGTGGAGGAAAGCTGGTCTGAATTAGGCCTTCAGTAATTATGGCAGGGAACTGACACAAACTTTAACAAGTCTCATAATGGCCTATCTTTATATTCAGGCCAATTATTACATACTGACTCAAGCAGCTGGGCAGCAGACATTGTGCTGTTCCCTCCGAACCCTTTGGAATTACTTTACCTTTCATACAATGGAAAATAAAATATCCATGTAAACCAGAGAAATAAGCAGAATACCACCCATGGGAAAGCAAGCTGATTCTTAACGCTATGTCTCTGTGAAATGTTGAATGAGTTCGGCTTTGCAGCCTGAAATTATGCCTGAAGTTGCAATTATGCTCTTCCTGGCAATGATAAGCTATTATAAGAAGAGATGCAGTATGTGTCTTTAAAACACACAAGGTCAAGACACCAAGGTATAACTAAGACCCAAACCAGTCTCTTCTTCCAAGGATGACAGCAAAGTTATGAAGAGTAGACGCCATCTCTCTGGAAAAGTTTGCAGAGTAAGGAGGGAAGATATGGGTAGTGATCAGTACAAGTTCAATTTCTGTCACACTATTTTCAAAACATCCCAAGGACAAGACAGGTTGACACTTAACTTTTCCTCCCCGTATATGCTGTTTCTAAATAAAATATATGAATTTATATTTAATTTACTATTCTTGTTATAATGCCAAACACAGGATATCTTGTTACAAAGCAACCACTATCAAATATTTCTTTCACATCAATAGCTAAGACACACATATTTCTGCCTTCTGATTCAGAAAAGCATTCTCTTTTGCTCATGTTTGCTTATTCATCACTAGAAGGTTAATGTTAAAGTGACACTTAGTTTTGCTCCTTTAGATCAAATTCTTTCCACAGCTGTTACTTAACGTTCTTATACATATTGTATTAAAATAAATGAAAATGGAATCTGTGTTAAACATGACCTGCATGTGACCTTAAGTATAATGGAAATTAAAACCGTTTCCCTTCTTTTTTGTTACCAGTTTTTCATTCACCACTTAACTAGTTATTTCAAATTGTGCTTTTCGCTCCTTGTGAAACACATCTTTATGTCAAAAATGATGAAAATCGTTCAATGCTAAAAGAATACAGAAGCTCACTAGCAGTATTTATGCATTGCTCGACACATGTTTCTCTTACTTTTGTTTTGTAAATCTTATACATTTTAAAATAAACTACTAGATGGAGATGAGAGGTTGCAGTTCTACATCTATAAATAATGCAGCTTACTAAATGCAAATGTTTCTTGTAGTCCAGTGTTTCAAGGAGTAATTTTTTTGTAGCTCTTTTGGGACAAAGTGGTTTTGTACATTTCCTTTAGATTTTTTTAGCTTCATAATTTAAATTTTAAAGAAAAATATTTATAACTCAAAACCCCAACTCTGATTTGCAAAAGAAATACACTAAATAATATGTTCTCAGCGAAGAGTATTGAAATTAAGGTAAGGATGTGCTTGCAACTTTATTTCACCTTGCAAATATTTTAAAAATTAACCTCTAAGGGCAATGCTATTCCTTTCATGACATTTCTATCCTAAAAATAAAATATAGGTTCTGGATCTAATCTATAAAATCCAATAAAAACCATACAACCACAGAGAGCTTTTAAAAATATGCTCTTTGGACACTGTTTATAGAAAATTTACTAAAAGCTTGAATACAGTTTTAAAAACCTCATGTTAGATCTGAATAGAAAGCAACCTTGAATAATGTCCCTTGAATTTTCCAAAACATCAATGCAGTGTAAAAGGAGACTTGGTATCCACAAACTGTCTGTTAAATTTCTATGTAAGCATTGGTTTTTTTTTTTTTTAATTTTTAGACTACCCTCACAAAAAAAAAAAAAAAAGCACTGTTGCTATTGAGAGGAATCTTGCAGTAAATTCAGTTATTAGAAGCTGCAAGGTTACTAGAAATAGGACCATGACAAGTTTTAATAGTAAATACAGAAAATTGAAACACAAGTACAATTTTACTGAAAGCCACATAACTCAGGAGCAAAAAATGAAGCCTCCAATATTTGTTTCTGTGAGAAAAATATAAAGCCATGCAAAACTTGGAGACTGATCCAAATAGAATTATAGTAGGTGGCTGTGAGGAAAAATGAGGGGAAAAAGGGAGGAAGGAAGGGAGAGAAGGAGGAAAGAAGGAAGAAAGGAAGGATGGAAGGAAGAAGGAAGGGTAGAAGCAAGGGAGGAAGGGAGGAAAGGAAGGAGAGAGGATGGAAGGGAGGGGGAACATAAGAAAAGGGTAGAAATGAAATTGAAACAGAGGGAAAAAAATGAAAAGCAAGCACAGTAAAGTACTCTTATTTGTGTTTGTTTGGCTGCTTAGTTTTGTGCACTGAAATCACTCTGTATAACTGTGGGAATGAATGTCTTTTTCTGTGTCCACATATTGTTGGTCACACCCCGAGCATCGGGAGGCACTGTTTCCTCAAGGACAATCTTAGGGTAAAATCAAATGACATAGCAAATAACCAAGAAGTCAAGATAATTAGCTGTAAACCTAATTCTGAAAGGTTGGACAGGAAAACAGAATGAGAACTGGTGTCTTACATCTAACAGGGAAAAATGCCAGCAGCTCCCAGGCACAGGAGAGCTCTCTTAGGAACTCTGGCCACAGAAGGCCCCGGGGATTGAGGAACAGCCAAAGGAAGGGTCATCTGCACTCCTGGGGCCTTGAGAAAAGACAGTGCAAGGAAGGAGACCCTGAACTTGACGGGAGAGGCCTTTCATGGCAGCGCGCGTTCTGCTGTAAAGGATAAACTTGAGTCATTTGTCAAATGGGTGCATCTTGAGACCATAACGTTAACTGAAATAAATCAGGCACACATGATTAAAATATCACATGGTGTCTCTTTTATAAGAAACCTGAAATAAAAGTACGGAGCAAACTAAAAGATAATAGAAAATAGGCAAATGGATCTTTTACAAATGAGAAAGGAACCCAAGAGTGTGAAAAAAGAATGAAGATGCATTGTGTTCGTATTCCAACTCCACACGAGTAATATAAACATTCAGTGCAAACATACTAATAAAAAACAAAAACAAAACAAAAAAAGAACAATGACAGGAAACAAAACTAGTAGTTCATATGGAAACTCCAGCTGACTTGACCAAAATTAATAGGGAATCGAACTGTGTTACCTGCCACTGCTCTGACAGCCTAGTGGGGGGCTTCAGGGTTTCCGCTGGCATCCTCACGTGCTCAACCCATGCCTGGTTGTACCAGAACCAGACACCGGCCTCCTGGTAACCAGTTGGTTTTGTCATGAATGCCCTTGATTGCCAAGTCACGTTTGTACGCATAAGTATCCAGAAACAACCGAAAATATTCAAGAAGATAGTGTGGAATCAGGAATGCTCACGCGATGTGACATGATTAGTAGGTAAATCTATGTTTGATTAAGAGCAATGTTACTGCATAGAATATTTTGTCCCCTAACTTCCTGTGTGCTTGGCTATAATTCTTTGATAGCAAACATGCAGCAGCCTCTAAATATAATTACCATCTGGCAAAAAGAATAAAAGATTTATACATTGCAATCTTAGTTCCCAACCCTACAATGTTGAGAGGTAGAGTCTTAAATGTAATTATGTCAAGGGGATTGGTTCTCACTAATGAGATAATGTCACTTTCTCAGGAGTGGTTTGGTTATAAAAGCAAGTTTGCCCCTCTCTTGCTCTCTCTCTATCACCATGTAATGTTTTCCCCTGGGTTACCTTACAGCAAGAAGGTCCTCAACAGAAGTAGCCTGGATCGTGGACTTCCTAGCCTCCAGAACTGTGAGCTAAATACATTTTTGTTCAGTCTCACTCATCCTGTGACACTGTATCTTTGCAGCCTCAGTGGAGAAGACATCATATATGTCAGTATAGGCATTGACTGATATGACCAAATATTCTTGGTTTAGATTCTTGTTAGTGACTATTTTTGTAAAAGAAGGAAAATAATATTTTTGTAGAGACATGCCTCTGTAAATAGAATAAGAATTTTTTTTTAAAAGGGAAATGTTTGAGCTAGGTGTGGTGGCACGCGCCTTTAATCCCAGCACTCGGGAGGCTGAGGTAGGAGGAGCATTGTGAGTTCGAGGCCGGCTTGGGCTACAATGCGAGCGCAAGACCGGCCTGAACTACGTAGTGCAACCCTGCCTCAAAAAACTAGGGCCGGGAGTTCGGCTCAGTGGCTTAAGTGCCTGCCCTGGCAGGTGCGAAGTTGTGAATTCGATCCCTGGCGCTGCAAAAGAAAAAAAACAAAAAACAAAAACAAAAAAGGGAAATGTTTGGAATATCATTGTAACACATTGAAATTCATTGTTTCGATTCAATGTGCCTTTCATTCATTGCATTGTTTCAATGCAACATGGCATGAATTCATAGCGTATGTCATGGAGTAGTAGATACGGACATCCACAGCTGCTGGCTGGTCAAATCCTCCTACCATGAAGGATGACCTGCACCCCTCAGCAACTTCAGGGTCTACTGCAGAAAGGCACCTTGTCCAGGGTCTTACCCTATTGGAGACATAGAAAATGAAAAGACTGTGAACATTGAGAAGCAAAATCCTTATTTGTGTATGTATGTCTGTATATATACGTATGTATATATATATAGTTTCTCATGTAAGAGAAACCATGTGATATACATTGTATTAAATTTTTATTCACTTATTAATTTGTTGTGAAATTTTGGTTTTTTTAAATAGAAAAAAAAAGAAATGAAAAGACAAGCAAAAATAGCAAAATCCCTCCAGTAAAAAATAAAAGGGTAAATCAACAATTTTAGTTCGGGGTACTAGGGGATACAGTACAGATGGTACAAGATGGGACAGGTACAGAAAAGAAGGGTGTGATAGGTCTTTATGAGGACGTTGCAGAAGACTGATTTTATGCAAGACACGGTGCTTGAGCTAAGACTGGAAGTAAGGAATCATTCCTGACAAGGTCACAGGCTGGCCAAGACAGTGACTGTGAAAGGACCGGGTGTAAGGAGAGAAAAGGAAGTGTGGGATAATCCAGCAGCTGGTCCCTATCATTTCCTGAGGAGCTTTCCTTCTTTCCCTTTCACTATTTTTGTTTTTTTGCTCAACACTAATTCTTCTTCACTATATTATACAATCCATTTGCCAGGGTGTGTCTCTAACTTGCTACTATTGATGAAATCACTAGCTTTGGGGCCTTCATAGTCACTTAAATATGTGTGAATGAAGAATGAATGAATGAGTGAATGTACAATTCACTGTCGCTGATTTTAAAACTGAGCAAACATTTGTACAGTGCATCCTAAGTTCCTGATACTGTACTATACCATAGGAATAAAAAGGAAGTAAAACTATTGTTGCTATAAGAAGCACATAAACTTACAGATTAGTCTAAACATTGGAATACAAAATTATTGCTTAAACACCCACTAGCAATTAAGTATAAAGGGCTTCTAGAATGTTTAAGACTAAAGGTGAGAGGAAAGATGAAATTGTTGTGAAATGGGCACTTTGGCTGATGAACTAGTTTGTATGAAGAAGAAATCTTTCAAGCATAATCAGCTTAAACTTTTAAAACTAAAGACCTATCCAAAAGTTTCCATACAATATGGAAAAGTAGCAGAATATGTAAAACTTGATCTAAAATTCTAATCTTGCCACTTAGTAACTCTATACTGGAAATTTTAACATAAAAAAGATTTTCATTGTTTTGCACTTTTGCAACATGAGACAGTATAATAATTACTATTCTCAGAGTTCCTTGTGAGAATTACCCAAAATTTTATATGTAAAGCACTTGACATACTTCCTGGGCCAAAGTAGCCACTCCACTAATTATGAGTTACCTTTGCTAATCTGTAGGCCTACCTAACTCTAGAGCCATGAAAGAAAGCATATCTTCCTTCTCCTAAACTATCTTCTTTCACCATGAAAAACTGAAATCTTATTCTTACGATTTTAACAGACTTGCAAATTAAGGATAAAAGAGTGTTTTATAAAAGTCTTTTAATACTCTAGCTAGAGAGGTGCACTTATTTAAATGTTAATATGAATACTAAGACATGACTTATGTTTCTCAAAAGTTACTTTTATTGTTATTAATATAATTTTACTGTCTAATAAAAAATCAATTGACAACTTAGTTTCAGAAGATGAAATAAAGTTCAAAAATATGTATGCCACATTGTCTCTTCTATTTGCATCTTTTAAGGAGAACACAGATCTCACAGAGAGGACTGGTTCTTTAGTTCAGAAATGGCTTAATACAAAGTTTTGCAGCAAAATATAAAAATACAAAAACTCTGTCATTGAGGTTGGTTGTGACACGTTACAGTGAATACAAGATTTATGCTGAAATGTGTGTAGCTTATGTCATTTTATTTGCATTCCTTTATTCCTTTTAATGTTTATTCTTTAGCTTTTATTTTTCTTTTGCCGGTAGATGAAATTCTCATATCCCCTCTGCTAAGGGAATAGGGTGCAGTTGTCTTCCTCTCCTTTCACTCCACAGAACTTGTACTCTTGTTCCTGTCACTGTATTTTTTCTCTGGGATTTTCTGACTTTCATGGGAAGAGGGGAGAAAAGAAGAAAAGGAGGGGAAAAGTTATTTCTGGTTAAATCTGCCATTATTCATAACCGGCTCCTGTTCTCTGTGTCAGTCTGATGTTGGAATTGACCTCAACTGGTGGGGAGTGACTACATGAGGGTTTAGCACGGACCAGCCCTGGACGAGCCTGGAGAGGGCCCTCTCTTGGGCTGCTGCATGCTTGCAAGGCCGGTATCTGGTTCCTGGGAATTCCCTTGGATAACCGATGGGGAACACATGTTATCAGAGAGAGCACCATTCTGGAAGAACATTATGTTTTCCAAGCTCCGGAGTACATATTTCCAACTTGAAGTGATTTAGTTGAACATTTGCCCCTCAGATTTTTATTTTATTTAATTAATTAATTAATTTATTTATTTATTTTGATGGTGTGGAATAGACCATCTACACTCTTCAAACTCTTCCATTTGAGGGAGTAGCATGTGACTTAACTGCATAGCTTTCTCCAAAAATCTCTCATTGTTTCCACATTTAATACTAATACTTGCAAAGTGATTGAAGACATTTAAAGTCACAAATTTGGTTTCTATAATTTCTTTTGCAAATCCTCCATGGAGGTCTCATAATTCAATTTATAGTGTGTCATTGACTGTCTTAAATCCTCTGATGAAGCTGATACTAAAGTATTTCCATTTTAATATTCAGTCAAGTGATTTTTTCATAAAACTAAACTTAATTAAAATGATTTGTCTTTATTGGAAGATTGTTTTTCTTTCCTTTTTGTGATGTAAAAGGATTTTTTTTGAGAAATTCTATTGATGGTGTATTGTGATTTTTATAAAGCCCTTCCTTGATAAAATAAAGATTTGACTGCTGATTATGTTGGTCCCTTATTTAATATTTAATTTAGAAGCAGATTTTCAAATATCTTGAAAATATTACACTGATTTACCTCCTTCAGTTGTTTTTCAAATAAGGAAATTGAAAACCTGAAGTAGTGAAATGAAATTTCCAAGCAGCCTTAAAAACAACAAATTTTGAAAGAAAAACATCCCTATCCTAATTTCTAGTCCAGTGCTCTGTGCACTTCTAATATCCATTTAAATCAGAACAAAAGAGACCAAAAAAAAAAAAAAGTCTAAAAGAGAGAGGTTAATTATAAAAGTGAAACCTTGTACATTTTCAATGTTATGGAAAAAAACTCGCATTTGATAGTGCTTACCATGTGTAGGACACAGACCACATGCCTCAGATTAAGGCTAATCTTTACAACAGCCCTATGAGATTAGGAATGTGATCGCCCTCCACTATGCAGAGTCAGAATGGGAGGAACACAATGGTTGTGAGCTGACCAAAGGTCACAAAACTCGTGGTGCTGTTATTAACCACTGTAAGTTACAATAAACTTCTGATTAAAAACTGGCTAAGCCTACTCTAGAAGTCATTTCCACTTATTCATATAAATCTATATAATTTTAACATCATTGGTAAACAGAAAATTGGAATTGGGAAAATAAACTGTTAACTGCAACTTTAAGGCACTAATAAAATACAATTAACTATAAGAAAGAAAAAAATAGAAAAATACCAAGGGACTATAAATGAAAATAGTCTACTGATAAAGTTTTTATTTGCATAATTTTACTCTTCCATATTCTTTTCTGATAATCACTAGATATGTTTAAAGGATGTCATATGTTTGCTTAATATAATTACAATGTTGGACTTTAGAACAGGATAATATTTACATTAAAAACTTTCATACTTCAGGAGTTCATTACGATCTACTTACAATTTGCATTTTACATCCAAGTTCTGAAAATACGTGTTTCTAAAAATAGTTTATATCAGTTGTTAAAATAGGAGGCAGTCATATAATAAGGCTCATGGTTTTTGCTGTGCATGGTTTTTTTCTTCCTCCTTTTTTTTTCTTTCTTTTTGGTAAATAGCATAACAACTTGATCTTAAGTACTAACACTGTGCAGGCTTTGTTAGACTGTTCTTTCCCAATTTAAACAAAACATAAAACAGAGGAGATATTTATCTTTGAAGAGTGGCTCTCACCACTGGGAGAGCGCCTTATTCTCGGTTTCTCTCCAGGAATTCTGGATGTAGGCAAAAATATATAGCAGGGTTTGAACAGCACATTTCAGTGGAAATAATTAATTACCCAAGGAGTCAAAGATTGCTTGGAGTGGAATGAGAGATTCTGGGAAGCTCTCCTGTAGAGTGACAACGCTGAGAAACAGACTCCATGTGGAGAGGCTGAGTCCCTATTACATTTTACCTAACCCTTGGCTGAAGCTATATCCAAGTAATGTTGCTTTATTATGCCTAAAGTGTTCTGGAATCATGTTGTTGCTTTTTTTCGTTTAACTTGCCCCCAGCCAAACAGCAATTTTTTGGTCCATAAGAGAAAGTACCCCTACAAAATGTTTGTCCTTGGGCTTCTCCATGACAGAGGAATGTTTCATTCTTTTATCCATTCATATTAGATATCATCAAAAATAAACTCTTTTTGAAATGAAATGACAGTTGAATGTCTTTCAAAATACCCTTTCGGCTTATAGCTGGGGTCCTTTAGGCTTAATGGCTACAGCACTGGGCTGAAAAGTTAAACTAGTGCTTTAGCTTTTCAACATAATATTCAATTAATATTTGCTATTGACTTGGGGATTCAAACCACTGAGGTTTTGTTCCCTTTCATTTACATTCTCAGCATCCAAGTTACAGAGCGTTAGGGGTAGTACAGAAATACAGTAACAAAAAAATTATATGAACTGCACAGATCTGCTATCTTTCATGGCTACTATGGCTAGATTTATTTATTTCCCATTCCCTTGTAAAGAGAAGACTGTTATTTGTAAACCTGAAAGAACGATGGATTATGAAATTATTCTGACAGTGCATTCGTATGGAGAAGACTTTGTGCAAACAAAGAAACAACTGCACTCTGTTGACTCAAGGCCTCTTTTGTAAAGGGCTTAACCTTGTGTTGCTTAATAAAATTCAACCCTGATATGGGTCTGTATACCATGCAATGAAGTCTGAAGGGACTGTGTGTGAAGGCACTGTGGTTTAGAGGAGAAAATACAGGAGTTAAGAATAAAAAGATCTAAATCAGCAGTTGACATAGTGTATGACCTTGGGCAAGTTGCTTAACCTCCTTGGACTTCACTTGCTACATCTGAGAGGGGAAGTAATGCTTTAAATATGAAAAAGTGCTTTGGATTTCACCAAATTGGAGTTGGAATTAATGAAAATAATGTGTGTATAGCAAGTTGATCTCCAGAGGAAAAGGCATTAAAATACATAATATCAACATCATTTCTAATAATTATTCCAGTTGACCTCTATGTAAAGGGTAGAGAGCAGTTTGACTCTTTTGGTAGCATAATTACACAGGGAACTGTACTATTTATTTATTTATTTTCGTGCTCTCTCTAAAGACCCATAAGTTAATTGTGTTTTGAACCTAGAAGACAGATTTTTGACTGAGATGTGGCAAGTGATTCACTTGAGCAGCTATTGAATAGACAGTCACAATGTGATATACCTTGGCTTTGAGGTAGAATGTCAGAGATTTGAAACAACAAGCAAAATAAACTTTTAAGCTATGAATCATTATCTTTTAAAGATTTAGAAAGGTTATGGAACATTTATTCTCCTAGAAAGAAGAGTAGTTAACAAGCACTTTTCCCCATCTCCTATCATAAAGCTGTTTTCTCACCTTGACTGCTGATTTAATATGAAGATACAAAGTTACCTTTTGTATCATTCGTGGTAATGAAGATTGAACCCAGGGCCTTCTGTGGCCTGAGATATGAAGCCCAGCCTATTTTTTTTCCTTGTTTTTTTAATGTGAAATACGGTCCTGGTAAGTCATTGTACTGCCCAGACTGGGCTCCAACTTGCAATCTTGGTGCCTCAATCTCTCAGAGCCGTGATATTCCATACCTACACCATCATGTCCAACTAAAAATATCAATTTACTTGTAATATGCACACAGTCTTCCTGGTCTTCTTTCAAGTAAAAAGTGGATATAAGTAGAGACACAATTGGTAAATTCTCTAATTTATTTTCTTACTTTTGTAAAATGTGTCCATTCATTCATTCATCAAATACAAACATATCTACTGTTTTTTAGGCACTGTATTACATTTTAGGAATAAAGGGTGAGATGCACATTTTCCTGGTTTTAGGAGACCCAAGTTCGGAATGACCTCATATTGCTGATAAGTTGTGACTAAAGTTCACTTGAGGAGTGAATTCAGGAAAAAGCAAACAGACAAGTATGGCTAAAGCACAGGTACCTTACAGCAGAATGGAAGTACTCAAGGCTAAAATGACTGTGTGCACCAAGTAATACAAGAGAGCTCTGTAAAGGGGTTTCAATGCCAGACTGGCCGGCCACTGATTTTCAGAAGGGGATGTTTATATGTGTTACACATGGAAAGTGCACTGCCCTTTTCTCAGCTGCACGCTCCTCACTCTAGTCAGCCACAAGTATTGATTAAAAGACACCTGTAATATGTGCAGGTGTACTGACAGAAGCTAAAAAGGCAGCAGAAGCCATCTAAAGATCTTGGGCAAGTAAGTTGCTTGTCATATCTGTTTTATTCTGTGTAATTTTATAATTACATATACAAGAAGAATACTATGTACAGTTTTTTCCCTGCACTGACAGAGTACTCCTCTATAAATAGATTGATTGGATCAGTCACCAGTATTTCCTAACATTTGTGTATGCCCTCTTCTATATACTTGATTTGAGAATAATTTATGCGTATGTCCTTAGAAAAAATAGTTGCAGTGAATATACACTGTCAGATGAACTACATTTCAAGTACAGAAATTCTAATACTTAAAGGAATTGCCCAACCAACCATCTCTGGCTTGTGTACCACAACCACTCTACAGTAGTTATTAGGTCTTTGATACATTTTTTTCCCCTTCACTATATCCTAGTTAGTTCCGGGAGGATATGGGAGAAAGATAGAGAATGATTATCTGAAGATCATACTTTCATTTCCAGCAATGCATGTCGCTATCTATGTGACCTTGGGATAGCCAACGGAAATAATAGTTTACATCTGGCTCACACGGGTTTTGCCAGTAGCAGTGCAAAAATAAATATGGAAATCATCTGACAACATGTAAGAGTAACATGATGAAAACTTTGCTAGCCAATGACTTGGAAAGGCCCTACCCGAGTTCCTGTTGGGATTGAGCAGTGATAGTTGACAGAAACTGTGCACACAGTTGGGCCTCAAAAATGCTGACAGAACTGTGAGAGAGTAGTGATCCGCCTGTTTTACAGTGTCTTTCAGAAGTTCAGTTGGATCTTACTCTGAAGTAGTACAGTGTCATAATATTTCATGACATATTTTTTGCCATAAAAATTCTTTTCAAGCAAAAAATACATTTTGTAAATAGAATTATTATTGGTGATACCAGAACAAGCAATAGAAATCAAGTGTCTTCTAATACAAAATACCCTGACTGATTTCCTTATATTTAGACTTTCTTTTATTTTCTTTTGTATTCTTAAAATAGAGAAGTGCCTAGTTCATAATAGGTATGTAATTGGTTTTAAAGAAGTTGACGCAACTTTCTCAAATATGCATAAAGTATTACAAATGCAAATGTATTAAATAAAATCATCTAATTTTCCTGATACTATGTTTATATTCACTAACCAATATACCAAAAAGTACAGGACATAGTCTTCAGTCAGAATTATAAACCTTATTGATATTATGATATTAATGACATCATAATATTGTTATTAATATTAATGTCAGTAATATTATTTAAAGTGCTGTTTAAAATGGAAGCAAAAGTGAGATAATAAAAGCGGGCATGGTGGCACATGCCTTTAATCCCAGCACTTGCGAGGCTGAGGTAGGTGGAATGCTGTGAGTTTGAGGCTGGCTTGGGCTACAATGTGAGCACAAGGCCGGCCTGAGCTACATAATGTGACCCTGCCTCAAAAAAAACAGGGCTGGAAGTTTGGCTCAGTGGCTTTAGTGCCTGTCTGTCAGGCAAGAGATTCAGTTTGATCCCCGGTACTGGAAAAAAAAAATAGTGAACTAATAGAGACTGAACTTCCTAAACCTTCATCACTTTTTAAAAATATTTCATAAATGAAAAATACTTCAATTTCTGGCATCATTTTAAGAGATTATTGTATGCATATTATAGACAATTCAGAAACTCAGAGTTGAAAACTTCCCAGTTAAGCTTTCCAAAGATAATTCTGGGGGAAAAAATAGCTCAATGATCTCCAATTCTGTGGTCTAGGAAATGTCTAAGGGAAAACAAAGCAATTATTTAATACAGTTTCTATTCTATAGACCAAAAGCCCATAGAACATAGAATTTAATTATTTCAAAACTAATTTGACTCTAAATAAACTCAAGGTGAAAAAAGAGAGCAAAATACTAATTTCCAGTGAAAAGCTATACTGTCCATTGTTTATAAATACTCACATCATGCTGGCTACTGGAGAGACAAGAAGGAGAAAATGAAACAGGTTTTCCCTTCAAGGAACAGGTAAATAGTATCCATATTGGCAAAAAAAAATAGCATTACATACACATATGCAATAACCTACTTTTATGGAGGTGAAGGAATAGCTTTGATGTAAGGCAGAATGTGTTAAGTAGTATAGGTATGAAGTCCTTTGAAAAAAGCAGAATGATGAAAAAAATTAACTGTCTTCCTCAACTTCTTTATGTTGATTTTTTTTCCATTTCTTCCCTAAGTCTTAGCTTTACACCCAGCTCCTAAACAATTTTATCCATTCCTGTAGTTTTAAATAACATTTATAGTTCAACAATTCCCAAATTTCTCTTTCCAGCCAAGACTTATCCTCTGAGCCTCAGAGTTGTGTAGCTAACTTCCTGTTTAATGTCTTCACTTGAATGTCCCACAGGCGCATCAAATTAAACATCTTCATCAGTCATGGTTCTTAGTTGCAAGCAACAGAAACTGATTCTGACTGAGAAAAAGAAATTGGAAGAAAATACACTCAGAAGCTCACAAAGTTGTTGTGAGGTCTAGAAAACCAGGTTCAAGGCTATGCTGCTAGAAGAAATAATCAACACCACACGATAGAACTAACTTATTGAAAAAACCACCATAGCCGCTGCTGTTGCCAGATTCTAGAATCTACTGCTGAAATGGCTGATACCAAATGAAGTTTTCCAGAACTGACTCCCAACACTGATGTCCTAATCTAGGGAGATGAACCACTGTCCCCACACCTGATAGATGAAGACCATTGTCAACAGCCATATGAACAGAATGGGCATGCTTGGATCCTACCGCTCAAATTTCTCAAGAGTCAACAGCACCTTGCATTGAGTTTATGTGACTCAGGGACACAATGCCAAATTGAAAAGAGTTCTGGAAAGGATATTTTTTGACTGCTCCTGGGAAGGAAGAATCTATGTCTTAAACATAGTAAAGACATGAAAAAACATCCAGCAGGCAAAGAAGGCTATGCTGGGACATACGGTTAAAGGAGAACTCTCCAGCTTCTCCCCAGTATACATTTCCAGATCGCTCCATTTTTAGGATTTTTTCATTGGAGGTAATGACATTTTCATCACCTTGTTATTCCAGTCAGAAACTTGAACGTTGTCCTTTAAACCTCCCATGTTTTCATACCCACATTAAATCCATTACCAAATCTGTCCAAACAAATACCTCTTAACTCCACTCACTTCTTTATATTTCTTCAATTGCCATTGGTCTAAATCAGGAGCTGACAAGCATATTTTATAAAAGTCCAGATAGTAATTATTTTAGGCTTTGTGAAATATATAGAGTATTACATATTTGATGTTTATTTCTTGCAACCTAAACAGCTGTAAAAACTTTTCCTAGCTTAAGGGCAGAGGGACCCAGAGACCACAGTTTACTAATTCCTGGTCTAGAGCATGCTACCACCATGATGTCTGGATATATACTGCAACCTTAATGTTAATTGATTCCTCCACTTCTTTCTCCATCTTTAATCCATTAACAGAACAGGAGGGGTATTTTTGAAAGCTTAAATCTGATAGTGTGGTTTTCTTTCTTAAAGTCCTTTAGTGGTTTCCCTAGTATAAAAACAAAATTGCCAAGTAGGCTTCAAGCTACTAATCATGCAGGCCCTACTGACCTCTTCCCATTTACCGCACACATATTGTGTTTCAGGTGCGCCGGCCTTCCTTCGCTTTGCAGTCGGAATCATCGTCCCACTTTCGCTTTAGCTTTGATGTCTCAGAGTCACTTTGTTAGCGTTTTCTCTGATCATCTCAATCCAATTTAAGTTCCTACTCTTTTCTCTCTAAGAGCACCCTGCTGTTTTGCTGCATGGTGTAATACTTCATCTGCTGTTATGTAATTGATTCTTTACCGTTGTATGCTTCTCTCATCCTTTAGGATGAAAATTCCAAGAGAACACGGGCCAACTACTAAAGTTCACATCTAGCAACTTATCATTTTCTCCAATAAATACTAGCCTAATAAAGGACTAACGGAATGAATATGTAACTACAGCTGGAAATGTTCAAGGGAATCTTCATGGAGCCAGTGAAATCTGAACTAAGCTTAAATAATTGGAAGAACTTAAAAAGGCAAATTAGTAAAGTTTATTCTATAGAAACAAAGGACGCCTTGAAAAGACTAAGCTGTTCACTATACTGAATTATATGGTATTTAAGAGAAATAAAATGACATCATCCTCAAAAGATAGGTGACAGGCAAATTATGGATAGTCTTAATAGATGGTCAGATAAGGGATATTCTTTATCTTAACTGGTTGATGGGACATTCCCACACGGTGTTCCCAGAGCTTTTAATATGTTTAAAGCATTGGAACTCTCTAAGGGAGACTTGTCATGGAGAGAATTTCAGTTGTACCCTGATCTCTCCTCCTGATATTCAAATACTTGGGTAATTTCTGTCTCGTGTCATGTGTAGACGGGACATGAAACTTTCTTCTAAACAATCAAAGATGGTAAAAATGATGAGAAGTCATTACGATGTTTACCCTACCTCAGGTTGTAACACTCATCTTACTTAGAGACTTTCTCTTTCACCAACTTCAGTAAAACACAATGATCAAGTTGAGGAGCCACTGAGAGCAAGAAATCAAAAGTGGCTCTAGCAGACAGATAGCAAGACAAGGTTCTCTGTTCTCTAGGTCACAGGGACCTGAATTTGCCAAGTGCGCTGGGTGCTTGGTTATAAAGACTTTGCATGAAAGCTTTGAAATAAGACCATATCCCTAAGTGATACCTTCGCTGAAGTCTTGCAGAAGACTCAGCTAAAGGCCAAACAAATTCCTGTGCTGTAACAGACACGTATTGGTTTAAACTGCTAAATGTGCAGTAGCATCATCGTACCACAACAGACACTTCCAACTGGGCATTAGGGACTGAATTTTGTTACCCTAAAATGCATATGTTAAAATCCTCACTGCAAACACTTCAAAATGTGGCCATGTCTAGAGATAGGGTTGGAAACAGGAAATTAAGTTGCAACCAGGTCATTATGGGGAGCCCTGACCCTGTATGACTGGCGTCTCAATAAGAAAAAGAAAATCAGACACAGGCACACACAAACGGAAGTGGATGTGGACACAGTGGAGTCAAAGAGATGGGCCTGGGCCGGATCTTTCTCTCTGGTCCTCAATAGAGCCCAACCCTGCCAGCACCTGATCTGTGACTTCTGGCTTCCAGAACCGTGAGATGATTTATTTCCACTCTTTAATCCATCCAGTCTTTGGTACTTTGTGGTGGTAACACTGAAATACTAATATGCAGGGATTATATTATGCAGCTGTTTTTCTTGCAGCATTTATTAAATTTTTAGGAGAGTAACAATAATCAGCACATTGTATATTGTTATATTCACAGCAGTTTTTTAGAGTATAAGATATAGACATGAAACATTGTTCAGAAAATTATTAGTACAAAACTTTTACCTCAATGAGAGAAATCAGCTATATGACTATCTTTTTTGTCATGATTGCTCTATTATTTTCAAATAAACGTTTCACATTAAAAATGAAATCTAAAGATGACCCTCTGAAAACTACTTTTCACTCAAAATTCTTTTTCATTTACTGTCTTAACTAATTTTTTATATACACAGATTTTCTTTCAGTTTGTCACACAAGTGCAACAATGTGATGGTTACATATGTGTGACTTATTTAGTGCACTGAGAAGTATATTTTCAATACTCATCCATTTAAAAGTGCAAATGTCTAGTTTTTCAGTGTTTATTAATATCTAAAAGACTATTAGTAATTGAGGAACCCAAGTTAAAAACCGTTGCTGTCACCAATGAAGGTAGAAAACTGTTGAACATCTTGACAGAATGATTAAAACTAGTTGGAAAAAATGTCTTTCTAAATTCTTCTTTTATAAATAATGGTAAAATATTTTCTGCACTATTGTTTTCTCACTAGGTCTCCTACCTATTTTGCTTGAAGGATTCATCATTTTCTACTTCTTGGGCCTGCATTCAACATGTCAAGGCACACACTAAAACAGTTGTCTTATTCATCATATCATGCAGCATAGTTGTTTGTCTTTAAAAAAAAAGCAACTAAAATTACTTTAAATATTTGTAACTTGGGTAGCATAGTGAATAAAGCAGTTTCTAGCAGTTTGGATCACTGGCTTCCTCGCTGTGAAACATGTACATATAGAGAGCTTATTTATTGGACTTGGCAATATCACTCAGTAGTCTGATGTTTGGAGAAAGTTGATTGAAATTATTGCAAATAGCTTTTTGTTTTTCCTTCATTTCAGTTCAGATTAGGGTTGTGTATTCTCTCATGTATAATAAATGTCGAAGTACTCGTGGGTGGCTTTAAGACAATAAATGTGGTTTTCAGCCACTAATTGCCAAGCACTGGTTGCAAAATCAGACTTCTGAGACAGGGTTCCCTGAAGCTTTGATCATACATTTTTAGCTAGATGTGTTTGGAATGAGCTGAGAAGTAGTCACTGCTTGCTGGGGGTTTCTCTCCATCTCCTTGACAGCCATTCCCCCCGCCCCCTGTCATGATTTATCTCTTCCTGTGTGTCTCCTACTTTAGGCTCATTGTGTCCTATTGTTGACCTCTGATTGGTTTCCAGTCTTGGTTTTCTACCATTCTAAAGTATGCCGTCTTGATTCAAGATTTTGTTGATCAAAGAAAGGCACATTTCAGCTTTCTATCTTCTTCATCAAGCTATCTATGAGTGAAAAGTCTATATCAAATTTCTCATCTTTCATTAAACCTTTTAGTAACACAAATAAGGTTTTCATGTTTGTCATTTTCATGAAAGAATTCCCACAAGAGACATCACTGATCACCTAACTGCCAAATCCAGGAGATGCCTTTCAATAACTTTGGTATTTGGCATTTTGAGCTCTTTGTGTTTCTTGACTTTGTTGATGTCTCTGAGGTTCTCTTTCTTTGGCTTAATGACACTGCTTCCTCAATTCTCCTGGCATCTTTCTAGCTAAAACATGCTGAGATCTTTCGCAAGCAATTCTTTAACTATTAGCGCGCCTTAAGTTTTCTTTCCTAAAAACCTTTCATCTTCTCAACATTCTCCTAAGTGAACCCATCTGATCTCATTATTCCAAAGATATCTATGCATTGAATATATAAGGATGCCAAAATTTTTTGCCTCCAGCTCAAACTACCTTACTGAGCTCTAGAAACTTTACAATTACTTGTAGAACAAATGAATGGATTTGCACATCAAACAAATGTCTTCCGAAAGCTCAGACTCCACAGAATTCATCAACTCAGCTGCCCTTCGGCTCTTGCCATCAAATCTATTATTTAACTGGAATTTATATCTTATCTCAACAAATTGTGCCAATAGTCCTTAAGAACAGGCAGGCCTTCCACTCACAAGCACCTGCACCTAATCAATCTTTTCACTTTTCCGGTGTATCTGCACTGTGACTTACTACCCAAAAGTTCTGGTATCACTTATTCAGACTACATCACTAGTTTTATTTTTATTGTTCCTTTTGCAGTCAGTCTTCTAGCCCCTTGCTTTGTGTTCCATATTACTACCAAATCATCTTTCTAAAGGCCATGAGTGACATACTGTTTTATTGCTTACACATAACCTCAAGAAATATTTAAAATATAGCAATGTATTATTCATGATTTGGATCCTATCTACTAGCCTTAATCATGACCTTCAAGTTTACCCCTTTATACTCTACCCTCCAGTAATGCAAATATCCTTTCCTTTGCCTCGTACACCATTTTATGCTGTGCTTAACCTGCTGGAATTCTTTTATCTTTGACATGTCTTTTCTATGTTACTACCTGAAAAAGAACAAAGAATTTCTGCATCTCAGTACAAGTAGTTTCTCTTCTTTGGGTGATTTTCAGATGCATTAGCTTAAATAGATCACTTCATTTTGGGGCACCATTGACTACTTTTTTTTATAATATGTTAATTGTTCTTGTGAAGTGTAGTTGAACATATATAGTCCATGGACAATCATAATCTCTGAGGTTAGAAATTCAAGTCAACTCCTGACTTCCTCCCCAATGAATGGAAGCAGAAGCTCCGGGTGATGCTCAGAACTTAGTCTTTTAGTATTGTCTCCAGATCAGTCTACTATTCATTAGAGATTTCCCAATGACGCTGATTTCTAAAATGTGTAGATTTTCAGATTTCTAAAATTGAGAGATTTTAATATGGTAGGGAGAAGTATGACAAAAAGATCATCTGAAGGGAAAGAGATTCTTTTGGAGGACTTGATCAGAAATCCATTCGATAACCAAGAGATAAAAATGTCTATAAACAAAGAAATAATATGATCGATGTGTGTAATATGAATGAGTTCCTATCTCTCCTGACAAAATTATGGTGCATTCCTGCTATATGCATACACTGAGTATACCAATCAGGCTGCTGTGAGGTCTCTGCCTTTCTTGAAAAGAGGAAATGCAACAATTTTGTCCTGAACTGCCAAAGGGATCTTCTCTTGCCAACAGAGAAGCAAGGGAGTGATTAGATCAAGGTAGAATCAAAAGTACCTGCTCGACTTTTTGAAAGTTTTCCCTATGTGCATCAATGAGAAAATGAAAATTCTTTGTCTTGAAAAATTGTTTTTTCTTAAATATTTACTGCAACCTTGTAACAGAAATATTTGTCAAGTTCTTCTCAAAGGTGTGAAAGAAAGCAGCAACAGAAAGAGAGAGATTAAAAAAAAATGTCCAATTAAGTGGTAAAGAAAATTTCATGAGAATAAGTTCCTGGAGGGAATGATGAAAATAGCATTAATTATGCAATGCAGTTTATATTTATTTTTCACTCTTCGACAAAAAAAATGCTCTCCTAATTTTATCTCCACTGAAGAACATTCTTGAAAATACATAGTAAACACTAAGTAAAAACTTGATAAACAAATGATGAAAAGACTTTGAAACCAGCTTGAGTCATTAAGTTATTATATTTAAATAAAAAAAGATGTTTTTGTACAGAGATAATCTGCTTACAAACTTGACTATTATATTTGAAAGCCCACACATCATGCCCTGTTTAAGTGAATAATTTCATTAGAATTTTAAACATTTTCATTCACCATCACTCCTGGAAATGCCATGTGTGTTTTTAAATGCTGCATGGGTAGAATGGAAACAGTACTTCCTTCGAGTGCTTGCACAGAGAGGCTAACCTACATGTTGAGTGCTCACCTATACCTAGAGCTTTCTGCTTATATTCTATTGTGCTCAATTATCTGAAATGTATCTAGCCATGCAGAAGGCCATCTATGTTAAATAATTTGTTTAATGAACACAAAATAATGCTAAAATTCATAATTCTTAAAAGGCATATGATTAAAAAATTAAGGCTAATGCTACATTTCTCCATATTCAAAGTGGTATAGCAGAATAAGCTAATATTTATAATAATAATTTTCATTACCTCCTGCAAGGTTCATCCATGGGCATTTATAATTTGGTCAAATTACCAACAATGAAAGTATACTCCTATGATAATATGGGAAGCAAAATTGTCTTTAGAAATTCTCTATTTACAAGTTAACTCTTTGGGAGATAAAAGTACTCACAAGATCAGAATTTCTCTGCTCTATTTATATACTGCTCTTTTAATACCAATATCTCAGGTATTTTTTTCTCTCTGCATCCCTTATTTCACAAAGCAAAAGGTTTAGAAATATTCTATGTTCTGTTTGCATTAGTGATGCTATGGAAACTATTCCGGCCACAGCTGGGTGTGTTGGCACAAGCCTGTAATACCAGCACACTGGTAAGCTAAGACAGGAGACTTATAAACTCAATTCTGGCCTAGGGAAATTAGTGACTTAGTTAGATTTTGTCTCACAAAACAAGAAAAAGAAAAAGAAAAGGAGAAAAAGGAAAAAGAAAAAATAAAGTAAAATTTAAAAATGCCCTCACTCCCTCATCCATTAACAATGATTTGACAACAAATAGGCAGTAGCCATACTCACTCACACCTCCGATAATGCATCTTCAGACCAGGGACCACCACTCAACTACAGTCCTAGAGACAGTCCTACCTCCCCAGGGGCCAGGCAGAAGTCATACTTATCCGTGCCTCCTCTAAGGAGCCCACTAACTGCGGGCCTGAATGGAAGCATGGAAGCAGCCCCATGACCTGAGTGAGTCTGCTCGACAGTTCTCCTGAAGGAAGTCTTATCTGCCCAGGAACCTACCAGGAAAAGGTATTTACCTACTCCAACCAGTCAACCAGTCAGTCTGCAAGGACTGCAGGAGGTGACTGCTTCTTCAAATTTATAGACACTAACAGAGTGTCACAAGTGCCATAAAGTATCAGGCATGTGTGATATCACCAAGAGGAATAAATAAAACCCCAATAACCAACCCCAGTGAAATTATTCATGAACCAAAAAATCTCCAAACAGATGGCTATCTAGCCCAAGTCAGGAAAATAATATAGGAACAAAATGAGAAGTTTACTAAATAGAAATTGTAAGCAAAAACTAAACAGAATTCCTAGAGCTGAAGAATATGATGATTGATTTTTTAAAGAAAATCAACAGAGAAATGAATAAAAGAATTAAACAAGACAAGGAAAATATCATAAGCTTGAAAACAAGTACTTTGAAATTACCCAGTGAGAGGCACACACACATACACACACACAAAAGAAAAACAGAATGAAAAACAGTGAAGAAGACAGTCTACATGACTTATGAGATAGCATTATGTGAACCATATGCTATTACAGAAATTTTAGAGGGAAAAAAGGTGGTTATACGGGGTATACTGAAAGGAATAAGGAGTGGAAACTTTCCATAGCTAGGGAGAAAATGATCATCCAGATTCACAAATACGGAAGTGATCTAATAGAATGAATTCGAAAAAATCTACATCCAGACACATTACAATAAACTTGGCAAAAGTCAGAAACAGTTTTGAAAGAAACAGAGAAAAACCAGGAAACTTCCATAAGTTTATCAGTGAATTTCTCAACGGAAATCTTGCAGGCCAGAGAAGAGTAAGATATTATATTGTATATTCAAAGTATAGAATTAAAAATAAAAATTCTGCAAATTAAGAATATTTACCTAGTGTGAC